>JAZGTK010002681.1:0-30604 GCA_036877625.1 Ambastaia sidthimunki | reverse complement strand
TAATATTCCATGTTTGGAATAACATTTGTTTCCCTTACACAGGGAATGGTGGAGAATAGTACTATCACATTAATTTTGAGTGAACTTGTTTATGAATAATTATATCTTTGGTGAAGAATGCTTTATTCATAAACAAACCTCAATATTAATCATCTACATTCGCTACATGATTCATGTTTCAGTGGTCAGACTGTTTGTTGATTGTTACAGGCAGACACAGACCTTGCGGCACTTTTAATGCTGACTCCAAACCCATAAACTAAAGCAAGATTTCTTGTGCTGTAATTTCAGCTTCAGGAAACTGTGTATTTTAGTGCAGGGTTCTGTCATCAACAGAGCCCCAGCATCATTGGGTTCCTGTGTTTTCCAGAACCGGTTCTTGATTCCCTGAAGCACACACACATGATGTCTCTCTACACAGACACAAGCCAGTGCTGTGGGTTGTTTTCATGCAGCACTTCACATTTCCTCACCACTACCTTCATGACTCCTCGCTGTCTCATTCACACAGAAAGTGGATTCCTCCCAGCCTGACCAATCCAGCATGGGGACCGTGAACTTGGTGTGCAACACCTCGCTCTCATTGGCTGCCTAATTGCTGGAGTCAGACTGTCTTTCCTTTGTTTAACATTTTGTTAAAGTGCTGGAAACACTTGAAACATTTTCCTTTCCCTTCACGTTATGCAATAGCTCTACAAATTTTTTAGAGCTGCTCTTTTAATGTGCTGGCGTTAATGAATTTTACATGCTCCTGTCCAAAGCAGTAAAGACTCGAGTTTCCTCGCCGCTCGCAGCCCAACGGTCTGAAGTGTAATTGAAGTGAGGAATTATAATGACATGTCTGAGTTTGTAGAAATTCCTCTGTGCCTGCCAGTGTGGGGACGGGGGCTCTTACAGTACAGTATATCATTTACGTTTTTCCAAAGCATTTCACTTTCACTTTGTTGCACTTTTGCTTAACTTATTGTCATTAAGTGCATGTGAAGAGTTCATGGTTATTGAAGCAGTGTTGAGAGCTTCACATTTATTCAGACTTCATGTGTCTAATAGCAGTAATAGCACGGATGCAGTGTACAGTATTTCTTTACACCCCCCACACACACACTTGGGGTCCACATTTACCTATTAGTAGCACTTGCCTGTGTTGAGCAAATTGAGAATATAACTGGCTGTAAAAGATCTTGCTGGCCTTAAAACTGTATTTTATTTAACTTTATCAAATATATAGTTCTGCTTACAGAAGAAGAGTCAGTCTATCAATTAAAATGATCCACATAACATCATTATGCTCCTGTTATCTTTGTTTTGGTGACTTAATGCAGGAAATATTATGTTGCCACATTGAGTTCCAGAGAAAAACAGTGTTGTGTTTGTGTCTTAGATAAACCTCTGATAAAGCAATACGTTACTACAGGCTGTTTGGTATAGTGATTTTACTGTCGTCTTCTAAGGACTGATGCGATGCTGAGACAGTAGTTTTGAATGATAACAGTGTGTGAACCCCCATCCTCCCAAAAGGTACAAATTTTGTAGGACCACCTTTTGCTCCTATTACAAAAATCTCTTGGGGTTTGTCTGTATTAGCACATCTGGCTGTATCAGCACTGGAATTGTTGCCCCTTCTTTAAGGCAAAACTCCAGATCTTTCAGGTAAGGTGGCTTGTATTGGTGCCAAACCCCAGATTGAGATCTAGCCTGTGATTTGACCATTCTAAGAAATTTAAATGTTTCCATGGAAACCACTCATGTTTTTATGGTCATTCTCCTTCTGGTAACTACATCCCAATCTAAGATCTCTGGCATCTTTGGTGTGTCTGCTGCATCTGTGATTAATGTCCCCTTGCCCTGCCTTTTGACAATTTGTAGGGTTGCTATGTCCTTTCCATTTTGTTATAATGGATTTAATGGTAAGTTGAATAGGTTTTGAATCGGCTTTGCGATTACTGGGTGTTAAATTAGCATTATCATACCTCATCCGTTCATCATGAGAGTTCTGTGTTGTGTGTGTTGCACATGATGCACAAACATGATGCTCATGCAGTACTTCATGTGTTTTTGTGTTAACCTCCTTCTCCCTGCAGTAAAGTCCAGGCCCGCATGGCCTTCTCCTCGTATCTGCACCGCGTACAGCTGCGTCTGCTGGCTGAGAGCAGAGAACACCGGAGCTCTGCCTGGACTCAGAAAGAACATGATCAGATGGTAAACACACGTTACACACTTTATCTTACAGTAGCTTTCTTTTGTCTTTCTCTCTCTCTCTCTCTCTCTCTCTCTCTCTTCTTTCCCAAGATTCCCACCACACTTTTTAAGGACTAGGTGGTGAACCTGCAAGCGGTGCAGATGAAAGCATTGTTGTGACTTATTGTGTTCTGTTTGGGCCCCGCGCATCTGAACCATATGCAGATACTCAGGAGCTCTGATCAGTTCTTTGTCTCCTTCTTAAATCAGTAGAAGGGAAAGGCTGTCTCCAAACTGAGGTTAGCCCACTGAACAGTGAACGTCGTCGCCTTGGCGTACCACTCCCAACGTGTGTTATGCCCTCTTGGAGTGAGGGCTGACTAGGAGTGTTGCCTGCTCTTGGGTGTTGGTGCACAATGTCTCTTTAGTAGACAGTTTCTGTTGACAGTTGCACCATCCTGGGTATATAGGACCTCCTTTCATAGGCGGTATCACCCCTAGTCAGCGAGACTTCCTACGTCAGTTTGTTGACAGAATGTCTCCCTCCCTCCTTCAGGGAACAAGGGTTACGTATGTAGCAGAGACATTTCCTGCCTCTCATATCACTCCACACTTTGTTGCGTAAGTCGCCTAATGTCATGGCACTGATTGCCCTGTCCTAGTTCATTTAGTGATGATATACTGAGTGTGTGTTCTGCTGCAGATCTCCTAGGGGCTGATGGGAAGGGTGTTGTGTGTGTAATTCTGCAGGAGCTGGTTGTTCGTTTCCTAAAGAGAGCCAGCAGTAATCTGCAACTGGACGTCTGTATGGAGTTGCAAAGCCCTCAGCTGTCCCTGCCCAACCGTCTATGCATCCTGTCCCATCAGTTGGGCAACTTCATCCGGCTCTATAACCAGGTCTGTGTGTCACAAAACATTGGAAAAGGAAATACAATAACTTTGAAATCAGTATATATGTACATTGTATTAAAATTAGAAGGAGCTTTAAGTGTGAGCACGCTCACACACACGCTCACACACACGCTCACACACACATACACACACACACACACACATATTTGTACAGCTACGTATCTTTGTGACGACATTCATTGACACAGTACACTCTCATACCCTACATATGATTAGGGCTATTGCGATAATTGCAATATTGTAATACTGCACTATTGACAAGCCAGTCAGAGGAAGGAAAGCAACCACAGAAACCGCAGCAACAGCAGTGTAGGGCTGCCCCCTTACAGTCGACTGAAGTTAGTTTATTAGTCACAAAAATAAGTAAAACTGCGAAGTCACATTCTGTGATGGACAGATGGTAGGCTAATTATGACAGGCAGTAAATCAGAAGTGATCATTTCGAGAAGATAACCGATGACAAGGTGACATGCAAATTCTGCAGGCAAACGTTCACCTATAATTCATCGACCAGTAGTAGCTTAACGTTAGCCACTTTATGTGGCCACTTGTACTAGATCATTGTTATTAGGAGCCTATTACAATTTTTTGTCCAAGAATGGAAGTGTGGTCAAAACAATTCATCTGCTAAGCACCTGCACTGTATCCTATCCACATCCACGGCATCAGCACGAATCTTCTCAGAGGCCACTGCGCCGGCTTCATTGTAAGCAGAACACAGTGTTCACTTCTCCCTGACACTTACATACAATGCCTTATCCTAACCTTAACTGTGCCAACTAAGTGAACGATTCATGCTCAACTGTGAAGAAGCACAGAAAACAAAGTATACGTATACCAGTAAGAAAAATGTTAAGTTAGAGATTTAGGAAGAACTTCACCCAGGTTAACAGAATGTTGTCTTTGGTAAGTCATTATAATGCTACAATGATAATGTTATTGTAAATTTGGATTTTTGGTTTCATGACAAGACTTACAGATCAAACTGCAGGAAGTTTATGAGATGATGAAAGAAATGAAATATGTATGATTTTACATCATTAAAGCAATCACTATAAAACAATGTAACAGGGAGAAATGGGTCTTTAAATGTATGTATTAATTTTGTGTAAAGATTGGAACACAACATAAAGTGTCAGGTGCTCTTCAGTTGTGGATTAAGGTTTCAGGAGCTGAAACAGGTTGAGTTAGATCATTCTGTGGTTTGTGTGGACATGAATGTGTCTTGTTTAAATGGTCTTTGCTTTATAATCCTCAGGAAACCAAGGAAATTGTGAAGAGTTTGGAAAAGAGTGTAGCTGACGATCACTGCATCAGTTCCAGTGTTTTTCAGGAATTTATCCTGGAGGCCAGGTGAGTTTAAAACTCTTCCCTTGTTCTACGATCAGTAAAGTAGGACTCAGTTGCTCACTGTTGTTTGTATCTTGAAGTGAAAGTGATTTGGAGGAGGTTCTGACGTTCTACAGTCAGAAAAACAAATCTGCAAGTGTGTTTCTTGGCACAAAGCATCAGAGCATCCGAGCCGAGAGGAACCCTGATGGTGGAGAACTCACAGCCTCTCAGAATGGAGATTGTGAGTGACGTTTCCTCATACTCACACAGTCTTACTGGCTGGTGTGAAGCTTCATTTGGTGTGATAATATGACACAATGTGTTGTGTATGTTTGTAAAGATATTGTTTTTGGTGTAAATGGGTTTATCATTTATTATTTTATTACTTAACTTCCTTAGTTTAACACTTCTTTAACATGGATGTTTGTAGGTTATCAAAATAACTAACGTTGTTTTCTGTGAAGCAGCTGCATGTAAGAACGCAGATGCGTCTGGAAGATTTGAGAACACAGACATCCACACCCACAACATGCACAACTGCAATTCCACTAAACACAGTAACAAAAACAAACATCACACATTGAACGGATGTATCAGAAACAACTGCACCATCATTGCAGTTCAGCCTGGTGCTTTATCTGTTGCTGAGAGCCAGTCAAGAGCTTCACATGGTGAGATGAGCAGCACTCAGAACAGAAGACCTCTAATAAACACAGTCGACAGCAGCGAACCACAGTTTCAAGTGACCCAGAGCCCACCACACACTGCAGCCATTACGTGTGAACACATTGTCCTACAGCACTGCGCCACAGAACCTCCACCCTACATCCAGCCTCCCCCACACCCTCTGGCCAACACATCTCCACCTGTGAGCGTCACGTGGGTCTCGACACACACAGATTCTACTGGACCACCTTCCTCCACAGATGCACCTGGACAGGAGCGGCCCATCTATGTGAATGCCTCCATCTCCAGAGACACGGGCAGACGTAGTTCTCGCCCGTCCTCAGCTGGACCAGGTCATGTAACGACTGCTAATGCTGGTCAGTAACGCTTGATGTCAGGAAAACTCACTATGTACATCCAATATCACAATGTGTATCCTGATGATTTTAATGCTCTGTTTATTTTGTCAGTAATTTTTTTGAAGGTGTATCAGACGTATGAGAGACTGAGATGTTTAATAACTTCTTTCATTTAAACCTACTAGCAAAAATGACAGTCAGTTCAAACTTTATGTAATCTTTGGTAGTAAATGCATTAGCTGATATGAACATGTGTTCCTGTAGCTCAACTGGTAGAGCATTGCGTTAACAGCGCAAAGGTTGTAGGTTCAATTTCCTGGGAACACGCATACAGATAAAATGTAGGTAAGATGAACGTAAATGCAGTGCGAGTCGCTTTGGATAAAAGCATCTGTCAAATGCATAAAGGTAAATGAACATGAACATTTGTTCTTACAGTAACTTCTGTTTGTTTTTACAGTAACTCCTGTTTGTTTTTACAGTAACTTCTGTTTGTTCTTACAGTAATTTTTGTTTTTACAGTAACTTCTGTTTGTTCAAACAGTAACTTCTGTTTGTTCTTACAGTAACTTCTGTTTGTTTTTACAGTAACTTCTGTTTGTTCTTACAGTAAATTCTGTTTGTTTTTACAGTAACTTCTGTTTGTTCAAACAGTAACTTCTGTTTGTTCTTACAGTAACTTCTGTTTGTTTTTACAGTAACTTGTGTTTGTTCTTACAGTAAATTCTGTTTGTTCTTACAGTACTTCTGTTTGTTCTTACAGTAAATTCTGTTTGTTTTTACTATAACTTCTGTTTGTTCTTACAGTAAATTCTGTTTGTTCTTACAGTAACTTTTGTTTGTTTTTACAGTAACTTCTGTTTGTTCTTACAGTAACTTCTGTTTGTTCTTACAGTAGCTATGTTCTAATGTTATAAATGTAACTTTTCTGTAAATTGTTACCATTTTTCTTTTTAATTAAATGATCCGTGGACTGTGCTGTGCCCACAGTGAGTCAGATGATAAATGTGAAGCCCAGGCCTGGTTCTGCTGGAGTTCTAAAGGAGAACGACTCACTGTCGTCCCAGGCCCAGTCCAACCAGCAGGCCATTGTGTCTGCTTTGCGCAGACTGGTGGAGAAGCAGGCAGCTCGTCAGTACAGCTCATCCAATCACATCAGCCTGCTCACACAGCATGTGAGTTCTAATCCATCACATCCTTTACTGAACACATCACCATACATGTCAACATCACAACTGGGTTGTCCCTCACAAAAGCCCTTCTGCTGAGGGCTACATTTTAAAGACTTGCTGCAAGAAGGGTCTATGTGCATATGAATGCATTAATAAACAAAAAATCGCATATTCATACAAAGGTCAAATGTGTATTAATGTGTTATTGTATGTGCCCAAATGTATTTACAGTACCTATTATTGTGATGTCTTTTGAAATGTATATACACACAAAAGTGACAAAACCTATTCAGTTGTACACACACGCAGTAGTGAGTTGTGAGAAAATCGTGAACATACACCCAGAGCAGGGGCAGCACTGCGGCACCCGGGTAACAATAGGGGGTAAGGTAAGGTACCAGTTGTTATATACCGCCATTGGGAATCGAACCAGAAACCTACTGGTTACAAGTTTGACTCTCTAACCAGCAGGCCACAACTGCCCCCTGATATCATGGTTATTAATATCACCGTTATATTGCTATATTATAATATTATTGTCAATACCAGTATATTGCCCCACCTTAGTATAGACACAGCCCCAGTGGAGCAACACATGGTCAGAGGTCTTGATATTGGCTTGTAGCATTGCTCACTGGTGACTGGAGAAGGGAGGATCCAGTATGAACAGAACGCTACACAGCTCTGCATCTCTCTGTGTGCTCTCATTATCAGATGCTCCACAGAGGAAAACTGATATTTAACAAGCCCACAGTTTTCCCTCCAAGTTATTGATTCTTATAAATAAAAGAATGTTGCAGATTGGCAGCCAGTGGCACTGTGAGATCAGTTTATATCTCCCTGTTCCTTCTCTTTAATAGCTGAAACATTTGAGTGGGAATCCTGCTGACTCTCTCTTGAGATGAGACTGGACCACACAAGTCTCCTGACCGCATGTTACTCTAGAAGGTGTTTGCTTTAGTCTTGTCATGTCATGCAGGAGGACAAAATTTCATTGCTTTAAAAAATACATGAACAAACGAACTGTTTTCTGAAATAGAATCATATGTCTGGAACCCTCTAAAAATAGCTTGTGTGTTAATGTACATAACAACACCTTGACATCTTGCAACATCAAGACACTTCTTAGTCTTTTTCTGCCTTGGATGTCTTTCACTCTATCTGATTTTATTGCTTTGGCTTGTGTTTGCAGTTTAGAGGCAGTGGAATATTCTGTTAATTGGGAATTTAAACTTTTTCTTATTCAGATCATTTTTGTGGATGTAGTTTAATACACCAGCAGAAGTTGTTGCATTTTTGACCTTGTGTTCCCTGCCTTAAACGTCTGGCTTTAAACACCTCGTTCTAATAATTACTGTTTGAATGCCAACTGCTTAAAATGTAGCAGTTGGCATACAGACTGCTTCTCAGAAAGATAATGAGGGGCTGAGAATCAAATTTACACTGTAATCAACAGCTTCAGTCTGCAGAGACAAACAATACCATTTGACAGGTGGCCATTACCTTCAGTGTGCATATGGAAGGAATGGTTTAATGTATGAACACAACAGAACTTTCAGTCTGGACTTTATATTTGACTCCTGTGACCTTGACCAATAGGCCACATGTAGGCTTTTCTAAAGAACTTTTCAGCTTCAGCATGGACCATTAGCAAAACCATCATCACAACTCGACATAACTCGGCTCATTTCACTCCAAATATAGATTTAATGCAACAGTTTCACCACTGTAAGACTACCACTGATGTTGTTTTTGCCCTGGAGAGTTAGGAAACAAAACGAGTAAAACTATTCAGTCACCATTAACACTGAACTCTTCAGTGTGTTTATTATTGACTAACTATTGACACATTGTTTAAATGTTTGAATAAGAATTAGTCATATAGAATTTAACAGGACAGCGAGACAGAGAGTCAGTGAATAAAACAGCAGCTTTAATGAAATCAGCACAAATAAACTAGTACCTCTTAAAAAACGTTATGATGTTAGTTTACATTAACAGAATACTCCCACTCCCATAAAAGAAAATTCTTTCATAATTTATATGCAATCTTAGCTATGTGACTTTCTTCAGACAGAGTTATATTAAAAAATATATCCTGGTGCTTTCTTATCTATTTAATGCTTTCTATTATGGCATTAAATAGTGTCAGTGATTTTGAAGCTCCGAAATGCAAATTCATCAATCATAAAAGTGATCCATATGACTCCAGGGGATTAATAAATGTGTTCTTAGGCAAAACGATACGTCTGTGATGTGATGTGAAAATGATTAATATTTTGAGTGTCAATGCGTCACATATGCATGTTAACAAACACACCTGTGGTGCATTTCCCAGAAGCACAGTTAGCCAATGCCTACGGTCGCAAGTTCTGTTGTTAGCCGAAGAGTTCAGATATTCAGTGTTTCCCAGGAACATAGTTCCAACAAACATTCGCCAACAGCATCACGCAGATGTGTCGAGCACTGGTTGGAAGCCTAGTTTCTTGTTAGTTTGACTAACATAGATCGTGCTCTTGGGCAAAATAAGCAAGCAACATGCAGTACATTTAATAGCCATCATTCCAAAGACATACAAATACCATTACATCATTTGTCAATTAAAACACTGTTTCTGATAATTCTGCATGTGCATACATGCTCTAGTAGGCCGAGGGAACCCTGAAGAGACGTAAGAGGAACTAACTATGGCCGTTAAGTTACAGTGTATTACGGGAAACGCACCCCAGAGTGCTAAATTCAAATATGGTGGCATGTCAGTAACAGAATGTTATTGGTTCTTGCGTGGCTTGTGACGAAATCTCTATGACAACTAGTCATGAGACGAGAACCAATGACATTCTGAGTCACTCCATGCAAAGTACCAGTACTAATAACCTGTACTGAAGTATGGTTTCAGACTGCAGCTTTAACTTGCCAGAGGAGAACTGGCCCTCCCTGCCTAGCCCCGTTTCTCACAAGGTTTTTTCTCCAGTTACTTTTTACTGGAGTTCGGGTTCCTTGCCACTGTCGCCCTGTTGGCTTGCTTAAAGGGAGTCTGCTGACACTAGGTTACACACCCCACCCAGGAATCACTGTAATATTAGAAATAATATTGTATACACAAACACATACACATATACATAATTGCATTGTTTGTTTGTGTGTGCTTTTATCTTTATTTTTAGATTTATTTTATTTTCAAGTTTCAAAATTCAGTGTAAATATCCTTGGATATTTTTGTCTTTTGTACAGCTGCTTTGCAACAATGTACCATTGTGAAAAGCGCTTTATAAATACTGTACTGAAGATCATATTTATGTCTATATGACTGACAGGGTCAGCAGGAGAGAAACTGAGCTCAAAAGCTTAAATTAAAAATGACTGGGAGCATCTAGCCAGCACAAGGTTTTTGAGAGCATTTGGTACTATATTGGATTATATTGAACAAAATTACTGCTAGTCTTGATAATTGACAGGAGTAATTAGATTTGTATGCGTAACCTTTGATTTTTGTGTAAAATGTTGTGTTGTATGTTTTTTACACAGTACCTTATACTAAAGGGCCCTATTATTTTCCTTAGGATTATTATTGTTACTTTTTTTAAATATATGCCATTGGCTGTTAGGGCCGGGTAAAGGCTAATGAAGGCTAACATTCAGATGTGTTTGAGGTGCTTAACATGCACTGAGGTAGCATGAAATTTGGCACCCACGTGACAGTGGTCAGCCGTTATGCGTGGACAAAATCTTAAACATGCGTTTCACTAAAGTGATGAGGTTAACTTTATGTAGGTCACCAAACTTAGTATATGTAGTGTTCTCATCAAGCCAGACGACTTAAAAAATTACATTCATTAGCTCCACCCAACAGCAAGTCGGGCATTTTGGATCAAATGTGGATTTTCTGACAATTCCAGGCTCTAAATTTTTAAATACTCCTGCTGGGGTATTTATGGGATTTATACCAAATTTGCCAAATATTATAGCAAGACATTTAATATGATAAATTGTGAAAGGATTTTTGATCTCTTGAACTGTGTTGCCATGGCAAGGCAATAAATTGGCAATAAATGGAAACATATCTACAGCATGCATGGACCGATTTACATTAAACTTGGCAAATATGGTTGGTGTTGTGGGCTGATGAAATTGATATCACAAAAATGAGTCACAGCCATAGCGCCACCAACTGTCAACAGGAAGTGTTACTTAAACTTTAAAATAGTCAACTTAAATTTAGCTAATTCACTTCAGACTTGCTATAATGTAGAATGACTGAATAATGTAGACCATAGTAACCTGTCAAACTTGAAAAAACTTGTTTAACATGCATGAAATTTGGAGCACACATCATAGTCAGCCTTTAAACGTTGACAAAAGCTTAGACATGGGCATGGTGACTAAATTAAAAGGGTTAGTTTTGCCTACAATCACCATACTTGGTATATGTATTGTTCTCTTCAAGCTGGACAACTTTCAAAATTACAGAAAGTAAATTAGCAGAAAGTTGACCATCTTGGATTGCATTTGGAATTTCTTGTCAACACCAGGCTCTAAATTTTTAAAACATTTGTAAAAATCCCCTGGTCAATTTATGGGATTGTCACCAAATTTGGCAAACCATTATGTCAAGACATTGAAAATGTTAAATTGTGAAGGGATTTTTGGTATCTTCAAAAGTGTTGCCATGATGATGCAATACATTTATGGCAAAAAATGGAAACCGGAAGTGGCTCATATCATTTGCATGCATTAAGTGATTTCATTAAAATTTAAGCTGTTTGTTTGGTCCTAGGGACTGATGACATGGAGAGGTGGCTATTGTGAGTCACAGTCATAGCGCCACCAGCTGGCAGAAGGAAGCGTGTCACATATATCAGAGTTTATATGAGTACTCCCAAATTTAACCAATTCACTTTAAACTTGGTCATAAAAAGGAGAGACATTGAAGAGGCTAAATTGCGACAGATTTTTGATATGTTGAATGGTGTTGCCATGATTAGGCAATACATTTATGGCATTAAGAAGTGTTGTGTGCTGATTACATTGAAACGATTATTGTGAGTCACAGTTAGAGCGCCACCAACTGGCAGCAGAAAGTGTCATTAAAATGGATTTTAAACAGTCCACTGTTATTTACAGAGTTAAATGCAAGTGTGCACTGTGCATTGTTTTCAGAGAAGCTGCTTGTGGCAATTGTGCTGTAGTGCTTGGGCCCATCTTCACTGCTTGCAACTATTTTTATTATCATTATGGTTTTTGTAGCTTTTGTTTATGTGATGAATGATGAGTTTAATTCAATCATAACATTTGCAATAATACCATATATTGTATAGAATGTCTGAATTTTTGTTTTTTTTTCCAATTTGTTTATTGATTTCTACATTTATCTTAGTATTTTTTGTAAACTGCTTTGAAGCAATGTAAAATTGTAAAAAGCCTTATATAAAGAAAACTGATTTGAAATGAAGTAATATTTTGCTTGAATAAATTATTTTGTTTTTCCCACAGCTGACTAATCTTAACCTGGCTAATGGGTTTTTCAGCAGAGGGGGTCCTGCACTGGCCCACGGGGTCCAACCTGGACCTGTAAGGGCAATGCATTCAAACGCTGGGTAAGAAGTCACACATTCACACACACATTTGCACACACTGCTCTGCATGGACTTTTAGTGCCATTCTTGTTGTGTTTCATCAGAGTGATTTACAAAACTGTGCCTTTTTCAAAATAATATTAGCCACCAAGAAATATTCCTCATGGTTAAATTGTACTTGTTAAACAACACCTGAGAGAATTATATGCGCTGCCGTTGTTAGTACGTCATAAGTGAATGAACATACGGGTCACATGATGATGAAAACCTGGCAGATGCTATAGACATGCTACACACATACTATAGAATGCACTGCTTTACATTTACATTTATTCATTTGACGGACGCTTTTATCCAAAGTGACTTACAGTGAATTCAAGGTCTACATTTTTATCAGTACTTGTGTTCCCTGGGATCGAACCCACAACCTTTGCGCTGCTAACGCAATAATGCTCCACCAGTTGAGCTACAGGAACACTTTACTGGTTGCTAAGTAGGTGCTTAATCCAATCTATATGTACTGTCACAGTATGCAATGTGAGAGGGATCTTATATAAAGCTGAATACTTTTTTTGCCTTTTTAGAGAGTGTTGTCTAAACTGTTTTGTGAATTAGCAATTTGTGAACTTTTTTCAGTGTAAACACCTAAAACAATTTTGTAGCACTTATTTTATGTTGGCCAAATCAGTCTTGGTCAATAAATCCTAAGGACTAGTTTAGTGGTGTCTGAAGAATTTTTAAAGAGAGCTGAGAGTCTACAATTTGGTGTGAAAGGCATTTACGTAGAGGACTTCTCTCTGAAATCAAAGGACTCTGTCATCTCGTAGAGTGGGCTGTACAAGTATTGCCAAAAAAGCTTGAAATCAGTACCACCCCGCTGACCCATAAAGTTCAGTTCACGCTCTGCAAAAAAAATCTAATGCCTGAGTTGAGATATATTAAGCTTGGCATGACATGTATCCTTGAGGTAGACCTAGTCATAGGAGGTAAAATGAAAGACAGCTCTTCTACAACTCATCTCCCCCTCCACATGACTGGCTCCAGTTCCAGTGTTATTTCTATTAGAGCATCTGACCTGTGTGATCCCAGCAGAGGGAAGCATTTGATTACATAGGCCCAGCAGTGAAAGTGTTAAGTGTACACAGTTTCTGCTGTATTTTTACAGTGATATGTGAGTGATATGTCTCAGACACTTTGGCCCTGATCTCCCCTTCACTGTTTTTACAGTCCAACCCTTCCTTATGTATGAGACTGTCAGGGAATTCCTGGAATGTCTGGCTTTTTCCCTTTTTATAAAGTTTATATTTGCACATAAGAAAAGAACAGTCATTATATAGGATATGTAATATTCACAGCATAATTTTCTGGTGGTATCTAAAGCAGACAGTCACTGACAGTTTGCTAACATAAACACATCGAGCATTCTCTGCTCATTCACTGCTCATTCACTGCTCTTTCACTGCTCTTTCACTGCTCTTTCACTGCTCATTTTCTGCTCTTTCACTGCTCATTTTCTGCTCTTTCACTGCTCATTTTCTGCTCTTTCACTGCTCATTCTCTGCTCATTCACTGCTCTTTCACTGCTCATTCACTGCTCTTTCACTGCTGTTTCACTGCTCATTCACTGCTCATTCACTGCTCATTCTCTGCTCTTTCACTGCTCTTTCACTGCTCTCATTTACTATGTCAGATCTCATATTTAATATCAACAAATCATCTCTAATATTAAGACTTTTTCCAATACCTTGACTGGAAACCAGTTGGACAGTGGAAAAAAATATCAACGAAACTTTAGCTATTCTCTGCCGTTCTTTCCAAGGATATTGTCAGTTTATCACAATAGTGCTGTGGATGAACATTAGGAAATCCTAGAACTCTGTCAGAAAGTTCTTTCACTCTGTCTTTTGTTTGTAGCATAAGGTTTCATTCTTGTTCAAATTGTGACATCCCATTTGTTAGGCATCTGCTTGGAACTTTCCACTGGCTACTGTGTGCCATACACCAAACTGTACAAAAAAGAGCACATTTTTCTGTTGGTAAGTGGAGCGTCCTTCACTTTGTTCTTGGCTTTTAAATTTAAAAGATTCCAACATAACGTTTAATTGAATAATCCATCATTCTATACCATGGTATACAGCTTGAATCTTTTTTTACGCAATGCTGTTTTTAATAGTTTTTGTTTGAGCACCTCCTCTGAATCCAAGATTTTGGGGCCAGTGATCTGTGCCAAACATGCTGAAGCCGTTAAGCACGCTGTTTTAGAAGCCAAGGGGGTTAGACATAATGGCTTTCAAAGAGAAGTAGAGACCTTTGAAGTTGCGCTAGCCAGGAGCTGCCAGGTATGTCAGATCAGCACTTCCAAGTCATTGTCCTTTCCCAGCAGTTCCTGACTCGCTGTACTGCGACCGTTTAGACTAACAGTAATGAAGAATGCCCAGCTGCTGAAAAAAATGCCCAGGTTCAAGAAGTGGATTATTATGTCTCATACATTGTAAATGGCGGTGTTGTCGTAAGCCTGAAATATTTGGGTAATTTTAGTTCCACTTGGATGTTTCGGCTCCTCTTTCATGGGTGGAAACTCATTTCCAGTAAGTTATTTGGTACCACTTGTGAACAATAATAATAGATGTGGTTCAGAAATGGTAATGGAATGTCATAATTATTGAATATTTAGGTTTTGGAGTGTGTCTTAGACTGGAAGAATGTGGAGTCCCACAGAGAGAAGAATGCTGAAATTACTGTCAGCTTTAGCTTGGCTCCGAACACTCACCATAGTATTCCAGGATTACTACTGCCCACCTTCAGACTGTTGCACACACAGTAGTGTTTATTTTACATATAAACTTCAGAAGACCATTAGTTACAATGCTAAGTCTAGATTTCACAAAGAGTGAAATCAGTCAGTAACTGAGTGACTGATTCACAGAGTAGTTGTGGAATTTCAGCTTAAGCTCCAAGGGGAATCAGAAAAGGGCAGGTTGAGATGATCTTTATGTCTGTGGTGGTCTCTGTGGTTGTATCACTACTTACCCTTCTCAGTGGCAGACAGACTTAACCTCCCTCATAGCTAGACCATCTGCTACAGTTCCTGCCAGACAGGCTTGTCTTGGTAGCATGCACATGGAAAACCCATTGCATGGAATAGGAACAATTTGACATTTCTCAAATAATACTAGTGAGAAGGAATTGCTGTTTTCCAACACAACACTGGACAACTTGACCAGTGTCCATGCTTTACCAGAGCATTGTTGTGTCATAGATCTGCCAACAACTTCAAACAGATGCCGGCATCATATTTTTACTTCCCCATTACTCAGTAATGATAACATTTAGCACTCATCTAGCATCATACAAAACATAAAAAAAATCAAAGCCAACAAACAGAAAAAACATTCAAACCGGGCTCAGACTAGGACTTTTAAAATCCTGACTGATTATGAAATTTGGATGCAGCACACACATAAGGGGAATAATGACAGAGTTTCTTCCTTAAAATCTTAAATATGCTCACACTATAAGACTTTAAACACGTGGCATCACACACTATGGTATATTAAGATTATTAGTTGAAGTAGAAGTAGTAGAAGTACTTTTTCCCTTTTTATAATGTTTATATTTGCACATAAGAAAAGAACAGTCATTATATAGGATATGTAATATTCACAGCATAATTTTCTGGTGATATCTAAAGCAGACAGTCACTGACAGTTTGCTAACATGGTGGTAGAAGTAGTAGTAGTTGAAGTTGAAGTTGAAGTAGAAGTAGAAGTTGAAGTAGAAGTAGAAGTAGAAGTAGTAGTAGTAGTAGTTAAAGTAGAAGTAGAAGTAGAAGTAGAAGTAGAAGTAGTAGTAGTAGAAGTAGAAGTAGTAGAAGTAGTAGTAGTAGTAGTAGTAGTAGTAGTACTTGAAGTAGTAGTAGTTGAAGTAGTAGTAGTAGTTGAAGTAGTAGTAGTAGTAGTTGAAGTAGTAGTAGTTGAAGTAGTAGTAGTAGTAGTAGTAGTAGTAGAAGTAGAAGTAGTAGTTGAAGTAGAAGTAGTAGTAGTAGTAGTAGTAGAAGTAGTAGTAGTAGTAGTTGAAGTAGTAGTACTTGAAGTAGTAGTAGTAGAAGTGTGGTGAGAGGCATCAGAAGAGACAAGCGGGTGACCTTCTTTGACTCCGACTGACAAGTAGTTTTTAATTATCATCATGGCAACTGTCCAGCCATTCCCTAGCAACTATTTAGAGCACCCTAGCATCCAACATGAATTAGCTATTACTCAGCACCAAATAGGGACATGGGAGTTGGCTCTTTTGATTTTGACACACATTCTGTCTATTAGTTTTACCCTGTTAACTGTCTTGCTACATCCTAGCAACCATTTTTGTTACCCTAGCAACCATGTAATAAAATGCATAAGCTATATCGCAGCATTACAATATTGTAGAGACAAGTGGGTGGACTTATTTGACTTAGGCTGTCAGTGGGCTTTAGGTATTTCCCTGGCAACTTTATATACACACCCTAGCAACCATTTAGAGTACCCTAGCAACTGCATAACATCATAAGTAAGCCATATTATAATATATCATGTTAAATTATGCTAACAACATGCTAGCATCATACTAAATTATGTTGGTAGTATCGTAAATCATGCTAGCAAATGCAAAGTCATACTAGCATCATGAAATAATGTGGCTTCTGCCACTGCAAGCACCACTCTTTTTTTTTTTAGAAAATATAAATAAATCTAGTTATTATTTCCATCAATGTTTGCATTTGCTGACTAGTGTGATAGCATCTTTTTACACTCACCCAGTATATTTTCATAATTGAGGCTATTTTTCCTCTGCTCTTGTCTGTGATGGACAAGATGTTCTCGTATGTTTCTCCATCGTCACTGATGGTAAATTATCTTGTTTCTCAGAGCAGACGAGGAGGTGTAGGATTTGATCTGTAACTGCCTCACATTACGCAAAAATCTGGAACAAACATTTGACTCAATCAAGGTCCTGGACACAATTTTTCTAAGATACTTGGGAGGTGAAAATAAGAGAAACACTCTCAAATTTCTCTGGATGATAGGCTATTTTACTGAGAAGCTGCAATTTACTGAGTGGCTGACCTGGATGTTATCTTTGATGAAACTAACTCAGCTGTGATGTTCGGTTGGAACACTGAGAAGCTCTGTCTTTGCAAGATTCAACTGAAGGTGGTGTTCTTTCATGCAGGCAATATACAGGCAATACAAGGTCTGTGCAAGGTCTCATGCTGGGTCAAGAAGTCAAACCGATTTTCACAGTGGTTAGATGGTGTGACGTAAACATCCCTCCCGTCCAAGATTGTCCAGCTTGACGGATCTGTATATGGGTGAAGACTGAAACCAGTGCAGATACCATGATGCCAAGTGTAGGAAGAGGAAAGACGAGAACAGAAAAGAAGGGAGGAAAAAAGAGAAAAAGGAGAGGGCAGGAGAAGAGTGGAAGATCTGGATCAGCTCTTGGCTGTTTGGTAAAGGGGAAAAAGGAAATCTGTTCAAGTGTTTTCATCATGAACAGGAGGAAAAAGATGGCCTGTTTTTTTACCACCAACATTCCAACATTTTTTTTTAAATGTTGGTTTGTACACAGTGGCGTTACTCTGCCCGCTTGAATGTGGTGTGGAAAGTGCCAGTATGGAGTGAAGTATGTAGGGATAGAAGCTTGTGAAGGGAGCAGGTGGTATGGTGACTGGAAAGGTTTAGAAACCTCAGCAGAGAGCTGCATGTGAAGTCTGAGGAGTGCTGACAATTGTTACCACAATCCTTGAGAAAAGAAACTGTCAGCTGTTTGAAAGGAGGCGGTGAGGGGGAGAGAATGGTGCCTTGAACAGTTTGAGGGTTTCTGCTGCTGATTTTGTTGTGGTAGTAAAATTATAGTATAGTACACCAGCCAGACCATCACCAAACCAGAACTAACCAGTTTGAACCAGCATGCATCATGCTGATGTAAGGGCAGGGTTAATAGACTTCTGCTCGACATGATGTTTTTGGACCACCTCTAATGTTGATCTGTATTCTTATACTATATACACTGTGTTTGGCAGTGATGTTAGAATACAGGAAACTGGTAGCAGACCCCTAGGCCAGTCAGAATTCACACAGAGAACACAGGAGTGCTGCTGTGTGGCTGCCAACAGTCTGAACACAACTGTAACATACCAAAAAAGACAACATGGTCAAAAAAATGGGTCGCTCAGTGCTAGATGCTTTTTTCTACCAGGCAAGTGGTCAGTGGCCTTTTCTGTTGTGAACAGATATTTTCCTGTTGCCTTGATTCCAGAAGTATTTTTCAGGAACAAGAAACAACAACTTTGATGTGGAGGAGAAAATAGAAGTTTTAAAACTTTTGAAACCAAAAATGTTGAATTCTGGTGTTCTGTAGTTGTCAGAATATTCAAACTTAAATTAAGTGTGTTAACAGCCTGATACGTAATAACAAACTGTTGAATGATGAATGATAATGTTACGTTTTTCATTTTGTGTTGTTGAATCACATGAATTATCTTAAATGATCTGTATCAATAAAAAAACGTTATAATAATTTAATAATAATAATTTATTTAATATTAATAATTTCACTGTTGTAAGAAAACAACTACTTTACAAAAGTAAAACCTTCTCTCTTTCTGCATTGTCTTTGGCACAGATTAAGTGCCATGATATTTTTAAAAGTTGCTAAAGTAATTTAAATGTTTGTGGACCTATAACAACTTTCTGGTTATGATATTATGGCATTTATGACATGCAGAGGTAGTGTTGCTGTATGCATTTTAAACTCTGACTTATCTGTAGAGAGATACAGTTCTCTGTATGTGGTTGTGGTCATTATAGTTAACTTGTTTAGTGTGGTCATCTTTTTTTCATGAATTTGATGCGCTAAAATATGACACCGTTCATGGTTAATAGCAACTTTTCTGATTGGTGACTCTCTTCAGGATTATGGGTAGTGTAGTAAAGTCATTTGTCATTACTAACGTATAACTCCACACAAAGGTCAGAAACACTTTGGTTTGTTTATAAACTGAAGAAACTGCAGCGAATGTCTCGCTCTGCTTTAAAATACTCCATCATCTTATGCTGCTAGTAACCTCTCTGCCCAAATCTTTCTGCTCACCACATTCTAACAATGTGATAGTCTCAGTAGCCAAACAGCAGTTGTGTTTGAGCTGTTGCTCTGTGCACTGGTGCCACGGCAGTATTCAGTAATTAAGCCTCAAAACACTGCAGTGCCTCAGGTTTTTTTAAACTGTAGTATTATACAGTAATACAGTAATATATAGTGTGTATTTTAACCGTCGTATACAGTAAATGTTATTTTATTGGCCAAAATTTCAATGAGAGTTGTCTGCAGTAACCTAAAATAATTGAACAGTTTGAGGGCTGCTGTATTAAAATGTTATTTCTGCTCTGCACATTGTCTAACCCTTCACAGCCTGCTGATGTGCTTGTGCTCCTGATAACAGAATGATTTTAAAAAGCTCCTGTACTGACACACAACACTTCTAGACTTTCAGTTTTATTAAAAAAACTCTGCTGAAATGGTTACACTGCTTCACATAAACATGAGTGCATGAAAGTGAAGATTACAGCTCTCGGTTACACCTGTAACTCTTGCCCCGTGATGAAGGGAATGAGACATTTTAATCATTTATATTGCACATATAAATTATTATAATATTATAATACAACAAAATTCATATTACACTCTATATTTGGAGCAGCACATCCAGACATGAGCGGGGCCGACGGTGGGCCCCATGTCTAAACGCATCATTACACTGCTGGATGTATGAGGGCTGGGGCCCACCCTTATAAATTTTGCCCCGCTACATTAATTCTAGGGGGGGCCCTGAACATGACTGATGTTGTGATTCTTCTTCTGGTGTCGTACTGTAAAATACGGGTATTGTGACAATCTTGCTCCAAGATATGATGCCATTGTTCAGAGCACTTTTATTTGAAGCACACAGTGGGTTCAGTTGATCTTAAACATGTTTATGGCTAGCAGTGTTGTATTTTATTCATATGAAAATCTTAGAATATTAGCTAACATTAATAATGAAGCAGTAAAGTCAGTCAAATTGTGGAAAATGTGCTTGCTAATATAAATGTGTTTGCTGTGATGCGTTTTATTCACATGTTTGATCAGACAAATTTAAACGTCTCTTTAAGGCTTATGATGTTCTCTGCAGGGTCTGGTGAAGGTTTGTAATATTGTTGAGGTGCTTGATCTTGTGTCATCATGGCTCATAAACTGTTATGAGGTGGACAGTTCTTTTCACATGACTCTAGTCCCAAGAGTCTCTGCTTCTGCTGTTGTCATGTCCTGATGTTTACTGACTTAATCCAAAATGACACCAAATGTTTATTCAGAAAGTTTCCAAATTCCAAAGATATCCAAATGTATTACTGTATTACTGAACATTGAACTACAACAAATGCACCTGTACAACTGTACTATATGGCGTGTATATAGTATGTAAATATTATTTTTTTTTTCCTGCTCTCAACCAGTTCTTCCAGCTCCCCTTCATTAACATGTTTGTGTGATATTTATCTCATGGATGGCAAAAAACACAATTTTCTATTCAGTCCTTTTTATTGTTACTAATTTTCTAACCAGAGCTTCTTTCTTCTCTGCCGCATCAGGGTTGTGTGTGAAACCGAGTGTGTGTCTAATAGAGATCCAGTCACTGCTCTGCTGTCTGTGGAGCAGAAACAGCGTTCAGCTGCGGGCAGATACCAGCTCCAGTTCGCCATCCAGCAGCTACAGCAACAGAAACTGAGATCCAGACAGCTTCTAAATCAAAGCCGCACACGCCAGCAGGTGATGGCATTATAGCACGCATGACAGCCACAGCACAGCATAACAGCACACATAACAGCTGCAGCACAGCACACATAACAGCTGCAGCACAGCATCACTGCTCACAACAGCTGCAGCACAGCATCACTGCACACAACAGCTGCAGCACAGCATCACTGCACACAACAACTGCAGCACAGCATCACTGCACACAACAGCTGCAGCACAGCATCACTGCACACAACAGCTGCAGCACACATAACAGCTGCAGCACAGCACACACAACAGCTGCAGCACAGAATCACTGCACACAACAGCTGCAGCACAGCATCACTGCACACAACAGCTGCAGCACAGCATCACTGCACACAACAGCTGCAGCACAGCATCACTGCACACAACAGCTGCAGCACAGAACCCGGCACAGTTGGGTGGACTCTTGTTGAGTCACCCATCAAGCAGTGGATAGTCCTCTTGAAGCATTGCTCTTTCTCTGAGACTCAGTGCACACTCTGATGTGCTTTGTTTTCCATTAGCAAGCTTCCCGCTTTACTTGCATTGAATTCACACTATTTTAATGCACTTATGTTTGAAACATCTTTGTAGCTGGCTGTTTTTCAGTTTGCATGTTACGTTTCAAGTCAACAAAATCAAATTAATTCTATTTATTTTGTTATAAAGCATCAGTCCATATTGTCTTTTGCTTGTTGACACGTCAAATGAGACTGAAGCAAAACAACATGTTTTTTTGGTGTATTTGTGGCTAAGAACTGCCAACTTAAATGTAAAGCAGGTAGTTTTGTGTCATTTAGGGGTGGGGTTACCAGACATGTACCCCAGTAACTGCTCAGCAAGTAAAAATTAATGAATGACAAATGACTGTACAGAAAACACAGTAAAATAAAGAAACTGTGCTGATACTCACAGTACAGAACATTCAAAAAATGTGACTGTCTTTGAGGAAGTAGTGTAAAGTCAGCCAATCAGGTCACTGCTTCTTAGATTGAAAACATTTCTAATTTTGTGTGTTTTATGCATGAGATGATTTGTGAACAGACTGTTAGCAGCTGTATAAGGTTATGCCAGAAACATATACAGTTAAAAAAGCTTCTGTTTTGCATTCATCCAATACAGATACATTTGTACCCCTAATAAGTCACGCATTTTTTTAATGACATTCACATTGCATCACATTCACATTAACCAACAGGATTTGGGGATATTCCAGAGAGCATCTCACATGCTTAATGAAAGCAAGCAAATGTGGCTTGTTTTGTCTCTAAGTTTAAATTAGATTTTGATATGATTGTATATTAACATGGGCTCTCAGTTGCTGCTTTTGCTGGTCCAGTCAGTTGAATGACTGTTTAAAGAGCGTGAGGAGTTCAGGTTGAAAACAAGCAGGAAGGCAGGAGTCTGAGATTGGGCTGCTGTGTTCTGTATTGTCTGCAGACTCTTCGACTCCTCTGCTGTTTTGGCTGATGGCCACCTGGCAGAATTAGAAAGGTGCCCTTTCTTGGCCCTCAACTCAGAACCTTAACCGGTGAGCCCCGTCCAGTCATTCATCTAATGCCAGCCGCCCCAGAACTCCCTCACTGCCACACGGCAGCAGCTTTGGGAGAAGAGTTGGATGGAAAGAATGCTTAGCCTTCCTGTGCCCCTCCAATCAAAGAACGGTAACCATTAAATCATTTTAGGACGGAAAATATGTTTACTGAGTCCAAACGCTCATTCAAATGAAAACTTGTCTAAACAAGAATGAAATGTGAAATTCCTGTGTTCTGATAGGTCCGATTATAAAGCATTTAGGTGCCTGTTATGATAAGTCGTGTCATTTCTTCCCAGTGAGTGAATGAACTGGCGTTTGGAGGCTGTTTGTTTTTGACCCAGAACGACTGAAAGGAAAAATGCTGCTTTTAATACAGACTGAGATAAGGTCATTCCTTCACAGACTTCTTCAACAATCATTTCATTCCACATTCATTCTCAGCTTCAGATTCCAACATTTGAAACTGATACAGTGACTCCAAATATCAGAGACCACAGTGAAACAGGAAGTCACAGTTGGTCTGTTCAATTTTTCACACAACTTGTTACACTGATTAATTTTGTTATGACACCACCAGAATCACCAAATGGAACAGCTAATGTTTTCCAGAGTTTCCACTTCAGGCATTGGTTGGTCAAGATAACCCCACCCCAAACTCAAGCCATTGGTGCAGTCAACAGTTGACATGTCGTCCACTCTGACAAAGAGAGCAGTTTTATGTTTGGGGTGACTTTAGAGTCACAAAAATAAAATACTTTACTTTGAGTTGATTTTGCTACTTAACTTGTATGTCATCATACAAAATGATACACTTTTAAATCTGAACAATGCAAAACAGAAGCTTTATCATAATTGGTCTGAGGCTCAGTCTTCCATCTGTGTTTGCATCGCAGGCCATTCTGGCTGCCCACACCCTCATACCTGCTGCTTCAACCGGGTCCCGTGCTTCCACAAACCCAACGCCCGACCCTCAGGTGAACCAGGAATTCAGAGGCAGACAGGGTCCCAGCGCAGGGGTCCTCACGCTCACCCCCAAACCACCCAGAAACGGGCGTGCATGCAAGAGCGCCACCTACTGTTTTCACAAGTAAGACTGATCCTTTAGTTCAGTGTTGACGAAGCTGCTTTAAAACTGTAGTTTGCCAAAAGCTGCCAAGCTATTTGTATCAATATATATTTATATAAGCTAAAAAACTGGCAAAAAAAAGGATGTTTTCTGTATGTAAAAACAGTGATATGGCATTTGTTACTGACAAATTTGTTGCCGACTTGCCATTCACAGTAACATGACAACACACATCACACACAACAAAATGTCTTTTTAAAGCGAGGTACTCTTACTCTCATCACCAAATGCTTTTGTTTTACTCAAAGCACTACAGATCTGCTAGTTTTGTGCTGATGTTGACACTTAATTCTAACCAGTCTTCAGATGGTGGAACATCTGTGGCATCTCACTTGCTCCAGGGTTTCATCACAACACAGAGATGTTTGGCCCAACCGCTGATATCCACAATCACGTTAGCGTGCCGCACTCTGATCGTCAACTGCTGTTTTGAATTTCAAGACAAAATAAAAACTATTCAGAAAAGTTTAGAGTACAGAAATTAACAATCACAAAATATGTTAATTCCCAGAGTGCATTAGATTTTCACTGACACTGTTTACTTGCTCAGTCTGCAGCTAACGTTTGCATTTGTAATATCTGTATTGAAGGACATTAGGAATGTTAATTCCATTAGTATTAATTCTCTGTACAGACACACACACCCATAACCCTTTGCCTGCTGAGTAAACAGTGTGGTTGGCGGCCAGGCCATGTTTATTCATGCTGTGGAAACCTGATTTTGTTTTGAGATTTGCACACAGAACTGTGGGAGGCTGCCGTGGTGCTCGGACACAGAGACCGGGAGAGAGCCTATAGTGTGTTTCCCACGCTGTGCTGCATCTTATTTACTGCACATTTGGCCCAATTTTACAACAAAAGCAGAACTCTGAGCTATTAGAGAGTGTGGACATCCGTGGTGAGGTGGTCTCTGTCCTTACTCAGATATCCGGCACTAAGAATCAGCCCAAATAGTTTATCTCTCTCAAAACAATTACACATGCTTAGCTTAACCTATTTAAATTGTTCAAAATAACTGGGTGAAAAATATAGCCTAGGATTCACACAAAACAAGATTCTGCGTTCCACTCCACTGCCTTTCAGTTGATGTAAACATTCTTAAAGTAAAATGTCCAGTATTAGCCAATACATTTCCAGTATATATCGATATTGATCCAGAAAACTAGCAAAATATTGAATATTAACTGATATGGTCACAATATATTGTACAACTCTGTGTGGAACACAGAGACAGACAGACACAGAGAGAGACAGACAGACAGAGAGAGACAGGCAGAGAGAGAGATAGGCAGAGACAGGAAATAGAGGTAATTCCTGAAAGCGTTGAGTTACAGAGCTCTGGAGGAAAAGCTGAAGGTGGGTTCGAGGGTGGGGGGGGTGGAGTATTTGCTCGGGTTGGTGTCATGTTTACTTTCTCCATGTGGAATTCCAGAACTCCTCGCTCTCTCCACTGCTCTGCATTTTTGTGGTTGGCCTGTGTGACATAGAAAAGTATGGGAAAAACAGAAGCTCTCAGATAGAAACACTGAACCTGCAAAAGAATCAAAGACAAGTGAAGGTTCAGAGCTCATTTAAGAACAGGAGCACAGGACCAGAGGAACACAGGACCAGAGGAACACAGGACCAGAGGAACACAGGACCAGAGGAACACAGGACCAGAGGAACACAAGACCAGAGGAACACAGGAAAATCAGATGCACAAACGTGGTACAAAGTAATGATGACTGATGACAAGTCTCACATTTTTTTCAGACTCCAAAACAAATATGGACAATATGTTTCATAAATTGCAAAGAAAAATATGCATTCACAATGTTAAAACATAATATGTAGTCCACTTTTCCACAAAAATGCGAGCAACACATCTTATTTAAGCCACTTCAATATGTGATGTTTCTATTCTTTACTGGTCAGATGTCACTGTACTATTTGAACGGCCAGAGTTTAACAAATGAAGCATGAATGAATGAATGAAACAAATATGCTTGTACCCTTCCTTATCTGAATTATGAAATGTTTAAATCAGTGATCAGAACATTCAGAACATCAGCCAGTTGAGACTATCATGTCAAAAATGACTAAATATCCAGCTAAACCGAGTTTTCAGAGAACACAAGGATCTGTGATTGACTCATACAGGTTACCAGCGACTGCCGATGTTGTCTGCTTGGCTGCCAGTCATCAACTGTACCAATTGATAATGTAAATCAATTATTTTGTCTTAAGTATTTTTACAGTGGCTTCTGTAACCTAAAATATCTGCATCCAGGCCAACAGATATCAGTCCAAGACCACTAACATATTAGCCAGCAAAACAAAAACAACTTTTTTGTGAATAATTTGCTAGTCATTACAGAAGGGTGATGAGTTTTTACAGTTGAACAATTACCCCGCTAACATCTGACCAACAACACTACGAGTCTCCCGTCAGCCATTACATGCTCACATGCCATTTCCTGTGCAGAGAGTCTTACATAGAATTCAGAGCTGTTTTATCTGTGCTGGAGCCCCAGGCTTGTGCAGTAAATGAAAGAACAACTTTGTGCTCCCTACAAGGCAGCACTGTGCGTCCTCATTAGTGTGCTAATGCCACTGCTGAGCTACTGTTCTGTTTCTTCAGTTTAATACAGGCTAAGCTCTATTTATTGTTCCCAAAAACGCTTAGTTGATTTAACGTGCAAAGTTACAGGCATGTTGGACCCTGTTTTCCCGTCCTGTACGCCAAATCGGATCATTGAAGTGGCTCGCAGTGGCTGCAGTGGCTGCAGTGTTCTGTCCAGGCTGTTAATGATCAGGCTGAGGCATTCATCAGCAGCATAATGATTCAGCTCATTAGGGCTGTGGAGGGCAACGGTGACTGGCCACTCCCTCATTTTCTCCATAGAGACAAAAATAAAAAACATGTTCAAATTCAGAAAGAATTGAAACATTTCAGCCGTGAATCCAAACCAAACCGCTATGAGATAAATTGCAACATGAAAAACGCTTTGGTTTTAAGCAAAAAAAAAAAACATTTAAAATCCAAGAAAGAGATCAACTTTAAAAGAGACAGAAAGAGGCAAAAAAAGCAACTGTACAATATAAAAGTATTGTTTCAGAGTCAGTTGGACATGAACTTGCTAATAAATTGGGCCATTTTACAATTCTTTTACATCTGCTCACTTCATGTGTTTTCTGTAAACAGATTGCTGTCAGATTTGTTAGAACTGTTCCATTTAACACTTGGCCACATAAATGTGTCTCAGCTAAACAGATGGATTTATATCATAGTGTTTCTGTAGCTCAACTGGTAAAGCATTGCATTAGCAGCACAGAGGTCATGGGTTTAATTTCCAGGGAACATATATTGATACAATGTATACATTGAATGTAACACTGTAAGTGGCTTTGGATAAAAGCGTCTGCCAATTGCATAAATGTAAATTTGATCCTCTATTACCACACTAAATGCAAATACATCATTTCTGTTGAATTACAAAGGCAGGCACTGTTATTTTGGCTTTGCAAATGCATTGTAAAAGAAAAAAGAATTTTGCTATGATGCATATACACTTATTATTTGCAAAATCAAAGCATTTTCAGTGTTGGCAGTACTAAAGTTTAACCGCTTGAACAGTACAATCACATATGTGTGATGGGTAAAGCTGCCACACACAGTGTACGATCACATATTTGTGATGGGCAAAGCTGCCACACACAGTGTACGATCAAATATTTGTGATGGGTAAAGCTGCCACACACAGTGTACGATCACATATTTGTGATGGGTAAAGCTGCCACACACAGTGTACGATCACATATTTGTGATGGGCAAAGCTGCCACACACAGTGTACGATCACATATTTGTGATGGGTAAAGCTGCCACACACAGTGTACGATCACATATTTGATTTRAGAACAAGCGGTGATGTCACCAACTGCTGATAGACACACTGGATGGGTATCTTTCACTCACAGCCTTTTTAAAAACGTTTATTCAGATCACTGACCCTCTAAACTCTCTCTAATGAGAACATAGAAATGAATCACTATGATCGTCAACACCTTTCTCCTCTTTTGTGTCAGCTGCAAAGTGACAGTGTGTTGTTGTTATTCTGTTAAACGCAGTGTTTTACCCTAAATAGTGCACTTACTGCCACATACTGTAAGCACAGATTATAAACACTATGCACTGGGTTGCACTTTGCTGTTTTTCTCCATACACATTATCTGTGTGTGAACTGCATTAGGTAGAAATAAATATTTAAAAATACTAAACAGTTTGATAGAAACTATATTTAAATATAAATGCATTTTGAAACATTTAGCAGGATGCAGAAGCTGAACTCTGTTATTCTCATGGCACATATACTGAGTGTTTTTAAATCGGTCATTTATGAGCTTCTATGACTGGAATGCTCCCTCAGAAGGCAGCAGAGCAGCATGTTTTCGTAGCTGTGTTCGCGTCTCACAGTGTGCCGTTTGTTTGGGAAATTAAAGGATACATTTGTGTTTAGAACATTGTAGTGAATCTCTGATTCGTTTTTTAACTCTGATTTGTTCCATCTCTGAGGAGTCAGATCTGATGAGAGTGTGATGATGTGTGTGTGCTGACAGGAGAACATCAGAGACTACAGCCAGTAACACCTTCAGCAGGCAGCATGTGGTTTATGAGACTGTGTGTGCAAAGGCAGGTGAGGACACTCCTGTTCATTCTTTATTGTGTGTTTTGTCATGTGGAAATGTATGTGCGCAAGTCAGCGTCATCCGCTGGTGTTTAAATCAGCAGTCCGGTTCAAGGTGATTGTGCCTGACGGTGGCTCACCCCACAGTTCCAGTGTGACACTGAGAACAGTGATTCATCTGTTTTACACTTTAAACTGAGCTGGGTTTGAAGTGACGGCTTATACTGATGGCATATGATGCTCTATACGTACATTTTCCCCTATTAGTGTAGATGTAAGTTGTTACTGAATAATTATCATGTCCTCACTGTGATTGTTGATTGATTGGTCATAACTTACTACATTTATTTATATAGCAGATGCACAGCCCACAATCCCAGCCTACAAAGCTGCTAGTAGGAATAGATGTGACACAAGGAAAAAGATGAACAGTATATGAGGACAGGGTTAAACGTAGTTATACAGTGGATGTTAGAGTTAGGTGTTTGTGGACCAGGGTGTGTGTGTGTTGTGTTAGTGTGTGTGTGTTGTGTTGGTGTGGAGGTGTGTGTGTTGTTAGTGTGGTGGTGTGTGTGTTGTGTTAGTGTGGAGGTGTGTGTTGTGTTAGTGTGGAGGCGTGTGTTGTGTTAGTGTGGAGGCGTGTGTTGTGTTAGTGTGGAGGCGTGTGTTGTGTTAGTGTGGAGGCATGTGTTGTGTTAGTGTGGTGGTGTGTGTGTGTTTGTTAGTGTGGAGGTGTGTGTGTTTGTTAGTGTGGAGGTGTGTGTTTGTTAGTGTGGTAGTGTGTGTGTTTGTTAGTGTGGAGGTGTGTGTTGTGTTAGTGTGGAGGAGACATGTGTGTTTGTTTGTTAGTGTGGAGGAGACATGTGTGTTTGTTTGTTAGTGTGGAGGTGTGTGTTGTGTTAGTGTGGAGGAGACGTGTGTTTGTTTGTTAGTGTGGAGGCGTGTGTGTTGTGTTAGTGTGGAGGAGACGTGTGTTTGTTTGTTAGTGTGGAGGTGTGTGTTGTGTTAGTGTGGAGGTGTATGTTGTGTTAGTGTGGAGGCGTGTGTTGTGTTAGTGTGGAGGAGACATGTGTGTTTGTTTGTTAGTGTGGAGGTGTGTGTTGTGTTAGTGTGGAGGTGTATGTTGTGTTAGTGTGGAGGAGGCATGTGTGTTTGTTTGTTAGTGTGGAGGTACGTGTGTTAGTGTGGAGGTGTGTGTTTGTTAGTGTGAAGGTGTGTGTTGTGTTAGTATGGATGAGGTCAGGCAGGTCTGATGGACTCTGACAGGGTGTTAGTGTTCATTCATACAGACACATTCTCTCTGATCAGACGTCAATACACATCAGTGTCCCGCTCCTCTCATGCCCCCTTTCTTCACATTCATTCAGCCACACAAATGTAGAGCCAAATTTTATACTTAGAAGTATACTATTAATGTTATTATTGTTATACAATATACAGTCATGTGAAAAAATTACGACACCCTATGAAAGCATGTGTATTTTGTAACATTTTTTAATATATGGTTATTTAATCTCAATTTTAACAATACAGAGAGATTAAAGTAATATGACTAAACAATTAAAACTGAAGAAAAGTCTTCAAGATCTTCTGTAAATGTAATTCTACAAAAATGTCTATTCTAACTGAGGAAAAAGATAGGACACCCTAGCCCCTAATAGCTAGTGTTACATCCTTTGGCTGAAATAACTGCAGTGAGACGCTTCTTGTAGCCATCTACTAGTCTCTGACATCGGTCTAAAGAAATTTTACCCCACTCCTCAATGCAGAATTTTTTCAGCTTATAAAGTCACCCCACAACATCTCAATGGGATTCAGATCTAGACCCCGCCATTTCAGGACTCTCCATTTCTTCGTTTTCAGCCAGTCTTTGGTTGCTTTACTAGTATGTTTTGGGTCATTGTCATGTTGCATGGTCCAGTTCCGTTTCAGCTTTAATTTTCTAACAGATGGTCTCACATGTTCTTTAAGCCCCTTCTGATACACAGTAGGTGGATTCTCTGGATGGTGGATTCTATGATGGTGAGCTGACCAGGTCCTGCTGCAGCAAAGCAGCCCCAAACCATGATACTTCCACACCCATGCTTCACAGTTGGTATGAGGTTCTTTTCCTGGAATGCTGTCTTTGGTTTACGCCAAACACGTCCTCTGCTCTGGTGTCCATATAATTCAATTTTGGACTCATCTGTCCAAAGAACATTATTCCAGAAGTCCTGGTCTTTGTCAACATTCTCTCTGGCAAATGT
>JAZGTK010002680.1:0-30614 GCA_036877625.1 Ambastaia sidthimunki | reverse complement strand
TTTGTAAATGAGCTAAACCTTTTTGTCCTCAAAGTCATTACATTAGTGAACATATTTGGTTAGAATCAAGCCAAATCTGTTTAGCATAATTTTTTATTAAGACTAGATGTGCATATAAACTCAAGTTGTTGTAGGTCAGCTCTTACCTGTCTTTCTCCTCATTACCAGAAATTATTTAATTAAAGGCATCCCCAATGAGTTTCCAACTTCATTGACTAAACGCTAATGGCATGTTTATCACCATGACAACATAATTACAGCATATTTCCTGTCCATTTGCGGCCAGGGGCTTTGAGAACTGGAAGTGTAAGATATGAATGTTATGCTCTGTACACTTGACACCATTAGGCCGTGCGCTCGGGCCCCCAATCAAATCTCATTGTGACAGGCATTAAGGGATTATACGAGTCAGTATGCGTGCTGCAGGGAGAACAGTGGGCTCACACTCACAGATACACACAGGGGAATGAATGGATAGCACATTCTGTGGAGGAGGCTGAGGAGCAGGGGTCCCTGCCAGCTCACAGGACCACCAGTCAGTGCAGGATGTATGAAGAATATGGCACAGGGCACTTCAACACCACACCAGGTACCTGAGCATGAGGACCTTAAAGTCTCAATGCCTCTATTGGTGTAGTCGGAGCTGAAGGCTGGCTGTGATGTAGATTATTAGGGCAAGGTATGCAAATAAAGCAGAGATGTAAAAATATTGTAATATTTTAAAAGACATAGTGCTCCATCGTGTAGCTCAAATTTGCTAAGAGTGATTTTGACAAGGCGGGTTGTGACGCTTGATGTTAGCTGTAAATGTTTATGATCACAATGTAAAAGGCATTTCAGTTTTACTTTATATGTTTGCTTCACGATGATTGTTATTGGACAACAGATTTACAGCACTTAAAACAGTAACATTTTCCTAATGTGAAATTTCTGTGGCGCTTTAGCTCTCTAAGGCCTGGAGCTGAGGAGTCGTGCTTTTGGCCACATGGGGACGCTGCTTAGTAACAAGCAGTTTTATTATACTGCTCTTAGTATCCAACTTAACCCCTTTTATTTCAGCAGAAAACACACATTTCAAAATTCAAGCTCATATTGAGTCAATTTGTATATTATATAGATATAAAGTGTATAAAAATACATTCAGTGGGGTCCAAAAGTACTTTTAAAGTAAAAATACTTTTTTTACTACACTAAACCATACTATCCTATGCAATGCTAAATTATACCATTACATTACAAATTAGGTGGTCAGCAAAACTGTTTTGTCATCATAAAGTTATTTTGACAAAGATACTCTACAGGTAACTAAAGATAACTACATTAGATAAGTTAAAAAAAAGTTTTAACGTAACAGACTAAAAATGTGATGTAACATTACAAAAACATTGACATCATTCTAAAACGCTGTACTCTGTGTCCAAGTGGCTAAACAGTGATCACACTGGTAAAAACATCATATTCATTATACCATTATATAATTTCTACGTACTGTTGTGATTTTCAAACTGCTAGAAAAATGACTTTGCACAGCACAAATAAGTAAAAGCAAACTAACCCCAAGTAACAATTAACTGATTATGACCCAATTTATAAACCATGTAGGCCTCTTTAGCTTTGATAAACTGGGGTAAGGTTAAGCTTGTTTGGGCAAAATGTTCCATGTGCTGTACGCTGTGATGAAAAGGTGATTGATTGATGATAACAAGTGAATGATAACTGTCCACGCAGCATCACTGAGCTTGCAAATGTGATTGGGTCAACAGGCAAACTGATTCTCAGCAAGAAAAACAGTTAATCATTGAAAGAGCCTTATCAGAGATGTGATTGATTTACAAAGAGCATTGCTCTAAATGTTTATTGATGCAATTGTTTACTTGCAGAGCTACTTGAGCTTTTCAAATGTAATGAAAGAAACAAAGAAGCTTGATCATTTCAGTAGCATGCGTTGCCAAATATTATTTTATCCCTCAATGGTAAGCTGTGATCAAGTGAAAGTAAAAAATCATTCGACAAACAAGCAGTCCATCAGGAAACAATCCTGTCATTGACATTATCATGTTTCTGATGAAAAGCATACGCAGAGATAAGCAGGAAGTAATAGCAAACGTTGCAATTGTATTATTATTCAATGATTTTTATTTCAATGAGTTTTAAACTGGAAGGGTCTTGAGGTTTATGATTACCTAGACCACAAATACCCTGACAGGTGAGGACTATGAGAACTTCATAGATAACTGTCTCAGTTAATCGTTATGAAGGAGGCTTGCTCTGTCTCAGACGATCCTTAAGAAAATGCCTTTGCTTTGAGTTATTTTAAAGAAAACACTGCAGGGCACTTAGCATTGTGTCTGCTCATTTGTAAACAGGGAATTTTTAAAAATATATAGTTGACTATACAGGAAATAATATGTCACAAGAAAGAATATGAATTCCAGTTGTTTTAAAGCATTGTAAAACCTGCCCACTGCTTGTAAGGTTTCGGTTTAAACAGTAGTTCACATTTGGACAATCACTGACAACATCATGAACATTGCTTGTAACTCTTGATCTGCACCTAGGTTGTTTATTTAAAACTTAACAATGCTTGAACACACATCACATGTGCTGAGGTGCCGTTCTTGGTGCTGATAACGACTGGACTGGAGAATGGTTTGCATTCCTTCATCTATTCTGGAGACTTTATTTCTCAGATAAGTTTTATCATGGATCATCTGACTGAAGTTTTTTTTTTCTTGATATCACCAGGAAACTATTAAATCTACAATTACGGTTCTATAAACCAGCAGCTAAGGAACAGAAGGAATGAAATTTCCCATTTGTCACGAAACATTCTGATCAAAATATCTGGAATATCTAGAATCTAGAATGATTTGAAACAACAGGCCTTCAAAAAGCACCACAGCCTGAGGGGAGGGGCTTTGTCCATGCTTATCAGTCCCCTACTCATGTATAAAGATATATTAGCCTGACACTAGCTGAAATTCACATTGCACCAGTTTAAAACTATACAAATGACATAAAGAAATTATTTACATTATGTAAACGTAAATATTCTGCCCTGAAAAATAAGGAGGCACGAGCTGTGTGGTTTGCAGGCTACCGTCCAATCTGCTGACAATCTGTTGTGTGCTTACTATGTCGCCATACTCACATATCTGTGCCATCTCCCCCAGTCAATCCACAGAGTTTTTTTAACTGGCCTCAAATGTGCTTTTGCAAGCCGGCTGTTGCTGTCCATCTCCCTGATTAAGCTTCATTAGATCATTGTTTCAAACAAAACAAAAACGGAACATTTATATTCCAGGTGAGACATTCATTCCCAAGTTCTCCAAGAGAATGTTATTCCGCGTAGGCCACCAATTCCACAAGTTATGAACTGCAAACACTTTTCTAGTGCTACCTGTTAGTCCCATTTGGCCAGACATGTGAAATGAAAAGAGTGATTGGAGAGAAAGTACAAATAGGCAGTGGTTACAAATGGAGTTTGGTCAGTGGTCGGAGATCCTTATTGTGGAGATAGGCAGGACTTTGTTCACAAACTGGAGTTTGAAGTTTCAAAGGGGAAAATAGAAAGAGGAGTTACATCAGTTGTGAGCAACCCTCTGACTTTTAGCCCCAGGACTGTATGGGTGACTGATTATAATGCAGGACTTGACATCACAGGCAGGAGAATTCTGTGATGGGACTCGAAGTGTGCTTGCAACAAGTTGCGTGTAAACACCTGTCCTGGGCCACCACTGCCTGACAAGCTGGAGGTCTGCCACAGATATACAATCTGATCAGTGATCAGATCATGTCTGAATTGTAAAACTGTGAAATAAAGGCCATTTAGGTTTTCAAACAGTGACCCAGTTGCTTTATATTTGTTATAGTGATAGAGGAAACTCAGCCTTTTTGATCACTATTATAAGTAATTAAAAAGAGAAAGAAGATGATTGTGGGGGTGTTAATCCATTCAGAATCATTATATGTGTGATTCAATTTTATTGTTAAAAACACGGCTAAGATCATAAGGAGGTTGTGATTAATAAAAGATTTAAATTAGGACATTTTATGATTTTTATGGCTCTAGGGAATATTGGACATTGAACTTCACTTCACTACAAAATTGAATGTATAATTAATGCAGTGGATTATTACCTCCATAAATCATTTATTGGAATAAAATTCAATTCTTCCTAACTTTTCAAAGGTAATAATCGGTTTACACCAAATGGCCTGTCACGTTAATAAAGATTATGAGTGACACATGAATACCAGTTAATCAATACACAGCCAAACCCACCCGCTTTATATTCCAGCATACTTTGCAGATTAAAATCTTTTAAATAGGTTTGTTCATCAAGATGCTTTGCCCATGTGAGGTAATGATCTAATGCAGTTATCTGCTCGCCTGCTCTGCTCATTTACGGGCATGTCAGTAAGGGCCATAACTTTACAGATTATACTTTACAGAGGTCATTCTTCAGTTCATGGAGATGAGCTCTGAGATAAGCAATTTAATGGTGACACAGATAAGATTTGTCATTTGTGAATCATTCCTGTACACTGCATGTCATTACATTAGGTTAATTTCGGTTGAGCACAACTTTCTGTGACGAGTTAAGAAAGATTAATGAAGCAATCCTGTTTTTTACAGTCTATACAAATATACATGTCTTCTTAAAATCTGTATACAGCCTGGAATTTGTTCCTGTAGCTCAACTGGTAGAGCATTGCGTTAGCAGTGCAAAGGTTGTGGGTTCGATTCTCAGGGAATACGTACACAGATAAAACATTAATCGAAGTCTCTGTAGATAAAAGTGTCTGCTAAATGCATAAACGCAAATATGCAATATTCAGATGTCCCTGAAATTTATCCAGACCAGCTATCTGGTTAGTTTAGGTGTTTTCCAGCTTGTTCAAAACCAGCTCAGCACATTTAGTCCACAGTCAAGTGGGATGTGCAAATGAACAATGTTTTAGCAAGCTCGACACAAATACAAAATCCCGCACCCTCATTAAATTTCACCTGATACAGTAATTTAATTGAAACATGAAACACTACTGTGACATCAATTACAGTTAATGGAGGATCTTAAACACGCTTGTATTGATTTATTCATGCACATTTTGTAATGTACGGCACACTATGTGACGGTTAGGCTGTTTACTGTGAAGTTAGATAGGTCTTCTTAACAGGCAAGTGGACATGAGGTCCACAAACCTGGTTTCAGAAGTTTCAGGGAACACTGACCTATGAGTTGTTGGTTTCTACTCTTCAAATATACATGCCTCTGTTTGCCTTGGCTTTTCCACTGATGTACTTGAAATGTTTGTATTTGCGTAACGGTAACATCACATTTTCCTGTTTGAGTAACAGATAGTTTTATCCTCTGCTAAGAGTTAGGACAACATTGAACGCACCACAAATTCAGCAAGACAGTAGCTCAACTGGTAGAGCATTGCGTTAGCAGCGCAAAGGTTGTGGGTTCGATCCCAGGCAACACAAGTACTGATTAAAAAAATGTATACCTTGAATTTACTGTAAGTTGCTTTGGATAAAAGCATAAATAAATGTAAATGTATATAGAATTCTATAAGTCTATACAGCCAATGCGTGAAGACAACAACAACAGGTGTCAGTTCATCTTACTGTCATAAAGTCAAAGCACTAAGTGCTGGTTTTGTATGTATTGGATTTAGAGAACAACAATCAAACGTCTTATGTTGAACTGGAACAGTTATTTACTGCCTGCACATGCAGAACGTTTAACTGAAAAATGAACTATTTTACATTGTCCACAACTTTAACTCTTTGTTATTGCTGTTGTTTATTGTGCGAGACTTAACAGAGATTTAGCAAACATGTTAAAATGTGTCAGACTAGTTAACCTCAATCTGATACATTGAAGACACAATTAAACATAAATAATGCCTTTCTACTGCCTTATAGGTGTCAAGACCCAGACCCAGATTTCAGTTCTATCAAGCCCTTTGTTAATATGTGTATTTAGAGCAATAAGACAAGTTACTGACACAAAAAGACACCAAAAAAAAACACTATGTCTTCATCTGTGAAAAAAACAACTGTGATTTAGCACTTTAATCATTAACACAAGGGCCACCCCACTCCAGAACAGAGGCCGTACCCTGGGAGGAGGCCCAGACTGTCAATCACAAATCTCATCTTTGCCCTTGAGGACATGGCCCTTGTCACTCAAAGGTGTCTACCCCTCATGGAGGCGGGGCTTGGCCTATGAGGGGGTGACTAAAGTCTGTAGAGAAGACAAGTCTTTTCCCCCAGCATCAGGTAGCTGAGAATGCGTTTGTCCAAACCACTGGTAGACATGGACATGGCAGATTACAGCGAGGCCTTGGACCCAGCCTACACCACTCTGGAGTTTGAGAACATGCAAGTGCTTGCAATGAGCACAGGTGAGTCATCCACCCAGACCCCACGGTGAACTTTGAGACCTTTAGTGACTTATATAGGCTACTAAAAGTATGACCAAGCGTGGGCGGCTGATGTTTTACAGGACTGATTTATAGTTTATAGTCAGTGGTAGTGAAATCCTTCTAGGGCTGCATTAGGAGAACTGGCTGGCTTGTAAGCTATTGCGCCGAACAACCAATACTGATTGTAGAAGCCAATACAAAATGCATTTCTATGCAGATGATAAGGAGAACAGCATGCTCTGTCTTGCAGATATGGTCTACAAGAAGAAGAAAGAAAGTGTCAGTTCATCTGTCTCCTCTTGCTCTCATATTGTTGGCTTGTTTGGATAGTATTTCAAGTGGAGGTTTGACACCAGCAAGAATGATTATTAAGCTGAGACAGCGTCGTGTAAATGTTTCGCAGCTAACTCTCCCATGTCTAGGTTTTGTGCAACAAATTGATATCCAACCTGTTACCAACCTGATCTTACACAGTAATCTAATACGTATGGTAAGGTTATACAAAATTTTGGTAAAGCAGTAAAACAGTCTAATGCATGAAATATTGAACATAAATATTAACTTTGAGTTTAATTTACATTTAAATGTAAAAAATTAATAAAAAATTTTGACTGACCCAAATACAAATGTCATTTACATTGGCATTCAGTGTAGTGGGTGTTTATGTAATAGAATATAAGTTGATTTTTAATTTTTTCTGTTGTATTGAAGTATCTTCATCAAGTAAACAATTTTATTTTAATCACTCATATGTTTATAAGATCTCTTCACAAACAATTTTTCTTTAGGCAATCATCATAATCACTCACACTGATGAGCCATTAACCATGTTTTGCCTTTGATCAGCTAAATCATTGCTGAGGTTTTAATGTAATTATCTCTAAATGCTTCCCTAACATTTAAACAAATATCACACATCTTTCCTTTCTATTGACAAATGTTTAGATGATTTGTGTAAACAATGTAAAATCAAATGATTTTCTTTATAATCAACACATGATCAATGGATATTCTTATATGGTTGAATGTGTTTAGTAGGTCATCAACACTAATTAGAGTTTATATAATCTAACACAGTCTTGATTTAGCTTTCATACAGATTTAGTCATAATCGTTTCTGGATTACTTAGCAAATAGTTCTTTCCAGCACATTTTTATCATGATTATGTACCGCTGATTGATTTAGGTGTAAAAATGTCTTTTTTGAAAATATTTTTGCACTCCATGACCTTTCCCCTATTTATTTTAACTCTGATTGGTCTGGAATCAGGAGTGTGTCTGGATCAATCTGCAATCAAACCAAACGTTATGACTTCAGTATTCACTTCATCAAAAATGTTGCATGAGACCAGGCAGGAGCAGTAATCAAAATCAAACAGATGCCTTATTTTGCTCTCTTGTGACTAAATATAAATTCCCTGTAATTTCAGACTCCTCACCAGCCGAGAGTGCCAACATGAACGCTAACAGCCACTTAGGAGCCGGCACCCTCTGTGCCATCTGTGGGGACCGGGCCACAGGAAAGCACTATGGTGCCTCTAGCTGTGACGGCTGCAAAGGTTTCTTCAGACGCAGCGTACGCAAGAACCACATGTACTCCTGCAGGTCTGAAACTGTGCCAAACGTTCTCAAATAACATATTGACCACAGCAAACATCATGAGCTAAATCCCAATAAGTTTCAAAATTTGACATATTCGTCACAGATGAACAAGTAGGTGGTTTATAAAATATCAAAGAACGTTTGGATTTCCTGTGTTACAGGTTCAACAGACAGTGCATAGTGGATAAAGACAAGAGAAATCAGTGCCGGTACTGCAGACTAAAGAAATGTTTTCGAGCTGGAATGAAGAAAGAAGGTACTTGCTCTTGGTATTACTGTTGATCACAATCTCATAGTGCTAATTACATTTATGCATCTGGTAGACACCTTTATCCAAGTTGTACATTTCATCAGTACATGTGCCTTCTGGGAATCGAACCCATGACCTTGGTGTTGCAAGCGGCATGTTCCACAAACTGAGGTAGATGAGGCAAATAAATAAAAGCAGAGGTTTGTTTAAAAGGTTAAAGGATGAGGAAAGCCATTGGTGGTGCAAATAATGTTGCAACAGCAGGGAGAGAGTGAGCGAGAGACATTTTGTTAATGTTCACTCAACAATGCACTGAGGTCTATGTCTGGTTTATGCTGAACAAACAGTTTAGAGTCATCATAACTGCACACTGATAAAAAGCGCAACCTTGAGGAGGAACCCCCCCTCCCCACTGTGTGCTAATATCCCTCATCTTTGCTATCGCTATTGGTTGTCGGAACTGGGTGACATTTATTGATACTGATAAGGAAAAGTATGTTTCAGCAAGTGCACTGGTGAAAATTCTATTTGTAATTTTAATGAATTAAACTATTTTGCTCTTTTTTGTACTCAGCCGTGCAGAATGAAAGAGACAGAATTAGCACCAGAAGATCCAGCTATGAAGACAGCAGCTTACCCTCCATAAATGCACTAATTCAGGCTGATGTCCTTTCAAGACAGGTACGTATCTTATGAAGTGAGCACATTTCATATTGTACTTAATATTAAGAAGTATTAAAGATGAAGTGTGTCATTTTTGCAATTTTATTTGATGCAATTAAGAGAAACACAAATGACACCGTTCACCTTTGAAGTATTTAATTTATATGTTTATTATGATGAGATCCATACGTGTCTCATAAGTGACGTTCTGCTGTTGTGTAGATCTCATCACCAGGACCTATAATGAACGGCGACATCAGAACAAAGAAAGTAGCCACAATATCAGATGTGTGTGAGTCTATGAAACAGCAGCTGCTGGTGCTGGTGGAATGGGCCAAATACATTCCTGCATTCTGTGACCTTCCTCTGGATGATCAGGTAGACTAAGAGCCCCATAATCAGCTGGGAAAAGCAGTTCCAAAATATAGATTTCCTAGTCATGCTTTATAATATAGTTCAATTCTCCAACATTAGTTATTTGCATTGAAAGACAATGGACAATACATTTATAGCATTTACTAATCTTGGTTATTTATCAGTTAACATTAAAACAATAAACAACAGTTTATTTATAAATTGACATTAACCTGCAAATTAAATAACCTGAAACCCTGTTCATTGATAGTTCATGAGACCTAATCCATGAAATGAATGCATTTGAATACATTTAACCTTATTGTAAAGTGTCATTGAAAAATGGTCAATTTTTGCTCAATGTTTGTCGGAAAAATCATTCCGAGATCCCTAGTCTGGGTGGTTAATGTATTTTGATGGCTCTGGTTAGAATATGATGAGCTGGTTTGAAAGTTACATCTCTTCTTGAGACATTCAGAATGATTAACATCCTGAGCACTGATGCATGGTAACTGATTCCTGAGCTTTAGCTGTGGGTGAGAGCGCCTTAAACTGTATCTTCTCACACAAACATGCACGTGAATAACACACAGGTGCATACAGGCATTAACCAACATGTTTTCCCCAGAAAGACTTACATTTGAAGTATTTTGGAATGGAAGACAATCTGCAAAGTTGGGTTTTTTAAAATTGGTACAAATTGGAAGACTTTTCCAAAATTCCAAAAAATGTCCAAAAATTCCAAAACCTTTCTATAGGACATTTCAGAGTTTTCCAGAGAACGCTAACCAAACCAATGCATGTTCACTTGTCTCAGGTGGCTTTACTGCGTGCTCATGCTGGAGAGCATCTCCTGTTAGGAGCTGCCAAACGTTCCATGCTGTATAAGGACATTTTACTATTAGGTAAGTTCTAAAGTATTGGGAATACATGTGTTTTCTGGACATCAAATCTGCACATCTCATGGTATTATAAATGTTTTACCTCAAAATTTTTGTATGCTTTTTATCACAGGTAATGATCATATAATTCCTCGAAACTGCCCAGAGTTGGAGGTGAGTCGGGTGGCCATAAGGATCCTTGATGAGCTAGTTCTTCCCTTCCAGGATCTTCAGATCGATGACAATGAATACGCCTGCTTGAAGGCCATCGTATTTTTTGATCCAGGTAGATAAATCATCTGGAAAAATAACACAAAAAACAAGATGGTTTTATCACAACCTTTAAGCTTTTAAACAGATCTAATGTGGTGGTCTTTTTCTACTCATTTAGATGCCAAGGGTTTAAGCGATCCCACCAAGATCAAGCGTATGCGATACCAAGTTCAAGTTAGTTTGGAGGACTACATTAATGATCGCCAGTATGATTCACGGGGTCGGTTTGGCGAGCTGCTTCTACTTTTGCCAACACTACAGAGTATCACCTGGCAAATGATCGAGCAAATCCAGTTTGTTAAACTATTCGGAATGGCAAAGATAGACAACCTGCTACAAGAGATGCTTCTAGGAGGTATTTCTAAAAATGGCTATGCAGCTCTTTGTAAACAAGTGTGAATTTATGGTTTTGTTCAATGTAAATGTGCTACTTGCTGAATTTTTTTCCCCTTTCTTAATAGGTTCAGCTAATGAAGCCCCTCATGCCCACCACTCTCTACATCCACATCTGGTCCAAGAGCACCTCAGCAACAATGTCATAGTTACCACCAACATGGTCACTCCGATCCACAATGGCCAGATGTGTAAGTACCTGTATCTTCTTGTATTTGTCTCAATTTTTAAGTTAACAATGGATCTCATGGACGTGAGAGCCAAGAAGCTAACAAACAGGCTTGTTGGAGAAATTCTTACCAGAGTCGTAAAAACTAATCAGGCTTACGTTGTCAAAGAAGGTTGCTGTAATTCTTTCCTACCCTAATGCCTTCAGAAATTTCGCAAGTGTGCTTATTACGTGTCAGCCATGGTTTAGTTCTTTCAATGTTACCATGCTATGCAAATCATGCAGATTTTTAGATTCTATAATATCTCCATGGGGTCCACTGATTTAATGAACCTAATGTATCTTCTCCTTCTCTTTCCGAACAGCCACTCCGGAGACTCCCATCCCATCTCCCCCAACAGCCTCAGGTTCTGATCACTATAAAATGGCTCCCGGAGTTATAGCCACAGTGCCCAAACAGCCAAGCTCCATTCCTCAGCCAACTATCACCAAACAAGAAGCAATCTGAGTTTTTAGATGTAAAGTTTTTTCAATGTGTACAATGGTACTTTTAATAGTTAATAGTTATTAAAAGTTAAAAATAGTTATTAAGTGTGACAATAGGTTGTCTCAGACAGTTGGACACAGTTCAAATATGTTAAATTTAAAGTTTTTATTAAAGAAAAAAATCCAGGGGTGTAATTTAAAGTGTTTTTTCTTCTTAAGTAAGAGTGATGACACTTCCCCCAAATCCAGGTCTGTGAAAGCTACTAACGAATTGTCAGTAGACCAAAATAAAGACTTAGTTACAAGCTTTAGATAAGCATAATATATTAAAGCAATATCACATGAGCAAGAGTGCTGTTGAACTCTATATCAGTATGGCTGTGATTTGCCTGTAAGTGAGTTTCATAAATGTTACAGCAGGCCTCTTATCTGAGTGTGATCGAATGTTTGTTCTGTTGGACTGTATTTTAATAGCTTGCTACAAATGGTAGACTCATATACTGCATTTGTGGTAGCCTGATAAAATACATTTGTGCCTTGGAAATATTGTTATTTACCAAAATGCAGGTAATTATTTTGTGTATGTTTAGAGTATGTGCATTTTATATTTTCTCTGCCATACTTAAATTGTAAATATGATTTTTTTTCATAAAAACATAAAAGTCATTGTTAATGAGCCCATGATTTCTGGTTTAAAATATGTCAAGTAAAGTAAAAAAACCTTTGGTCTCAAGTTAAACCCCTTACTAGTGAGTGATGTGTATTTTATGATATACTGTGACACTGTCTTCATTTTTAAATATTCATCATTTAGTACAAATATACAATTTCTGCCTTTAGAGAGAGGGGTAATTTCAAATTTGTAATATGAACTAATATTAAATGTTATGGCTTTATTTTTACAAAAAAATCTTTTGTTGTTTATTTATCACAATTTCTATTGTTCTCATTGTAAATGTTATCAAACGAGACTCAAAGAGGTCGAGCTAGCTGGAAAACACAAACACACACACGCATATAAAAAAATGGATTAGCATTAATGCAGAAACTGTCAAGGTTTTTACAAGGTTTTCAGTTAAGGTGTCAGGCAAGTTTATTGTGGATTTAGTAATGTTAATGTTGCATTTAATAAAATTAACACGTATTAAGATTAATAAATACTGCAGAATTATTGCTCACTCTTATTTCATGTAAAGTGTCACACATCAGATAATATCCGTGGACGGTATGAATAGTCTTAATACGTCTTTAAACGCCCTGTCATTTGGGACACACAATATAGTTATTATATCAATTGTTCTATCTTGCCATATGACAAAACCTCTCAACAGCTTCCATGGCCGCGTTTCAGGCTCATAATCATCTTCAGCAGTAAAATCCAGCTTCAAAACAAGATGATAAAAGTGAGTGTACGTGGCAGAGCGTGGTCAAGGATTTCTAGCGCAGCTCGACGCTGATAACAGCCAATAAAACCATTCATGAGGCAGACGCCTTTACTGATAGTTTCTCTTAAGAAATACTTGTCAGGGGATGATATAACCACTTGACAATTACTCAATGTACCCTTATGTTAATCAGATATTAATTATTAAAGTGATGATCATTTTAAAAAAGTATCATTAAATGACATAGTTCCGTATACACAATTCGCGCCATTATCGAAGATACCGTATACAGACAAACGCAATATAACTGCTACTTTTAAGGGTAAGTTAACTTAAGTTCATTTATACACAACCAGGACCGAACCAACACCTAGTCTCATGTGTATACGAATTACTCACTGTGTTGCAGTTATGCCACCTGGCGAGGAAAGTGTGACAACCTGTAATTGCCATTTTTGCGCTGTCAAAAACATATTAATGCTCTTATATGTACCGCGTCAGTGACGCGACTTCGTCATGAATCACATGATATTAGGTAACCAATTGCAGAACGGCTTCTCTCTGTACACGGAAGTGATTGCGGATTCTTTTTGGCAGGTAGGTTGTTACGCTCACTGTTTGATTTATGTTCGGTTTTGCATACATTTTAATAAACGTTTAAAATAAATAGCTAACGATTTGAATAGCAGTGTCGTCGTTTAGTATTTTTGAGATTCTGCCTGTCTCTCATCAACCGCATTAAAGCGTTTTTAAGCATCAAAACCACCACTATAGATCTAAGCATAGCCTAAGGTCACACCATTGTGTTTGTTAGTGGATCTGGCATAATTTATTAGGGATTTTTCTTATGACTATGATAACAAGGGTAGTGTTGGGACATCGGAGCTGTTTTTAATGAAAGATCGTGATATGTGTGTATGCTTGCATTGCATTTCGTTATCAAAACTTGCCAATAAATGTCTCTGTTATCATCTTTACTGTTTTTTGACCTAGGCAGACCTATAACACTTCGATACACGAATAGCCCATGGCAGACCGAAATGGTCTCATTGATGTGGACCCAACGAGCGAAGCGGTGGCAGGTGAGGGTTTCCCGGCCCCTCCTCCGCCCATCTACACCTGCACTCTGACTTCTGAGCTGGTGGCAAAAGCACGTGAAGAGCTACAGGAGAAACCCGAATGGAGGCTGCGGGATGTCCAGGCATTACGAGATATGATCTTAAAAGATCACCCCAATCTAAGGACACGCTTAGATGATGCGTTTCTTCTGCGCTTCCTCAGAGCCAGGAAGTTTGATTATGACCGGGCCCTTCAGCTTCTCCTGAATTATCATGGCAGCAGGAAAGCCTGGCCTGAGGTGTTCCAAGATCTGAAGCCCTCCACAGTAAAGCATGTGCTGGACCTGGGTTTTCTCACTGTCCTGCCCAGGCCAGATCCACATGGACGTTACGTACTGTGTTTACGACCAGGTAAATGGTCGGACTGATGAAGATGTGTGGTTATCAGATCTTCATTATGCTTGTTCTGTTAAATAAATAATAAAGATCAGTGCACAATTGTTTTTATTTCATTTTGACACTGTCTTCTGCTTTCCTAGGTAAATGGAAACCTAATGATTATCCATTTGTGGATAACATTCGGGCTATTTATTTGACGTTGGAGAAGCTGATTCAGCCTGAGGAAACCCAAGTAAATGGAATTGTTATCCTGGTGGATTATGCAGGGGTTGGCCTCTCTCAAGCCTCTAATCCAGGTCCTCTTCTGGCAAAGAAAGTTGTTGGCATCCTTCAGGTAAAGCATTACATACAGTGATCAGTTACAACAAATTAATTCTGGTTGAAACTGTAAGATTTTGTGTTTCAGGATGGCTTTCCAATCAGAATAAAGGCAGTAAACATTATAAATGAGCCACGTATCTTCAAAGGGATTTTTGCAATTATAAAGCCCTTTCTGAAAGAGAAAATGGCGGAGAGGGTGAGTAACCATAGTGTTCCATGCACAGATTCCGTAAGTGTTTTATATACAACTAACAGAATGTCCTTTTTAGTATTGAAACTCAGTTTTCTCAGTAAGCCTAGACGTTGGTAAGCCTTCTTAAAAACACTGTCTGAATGCTTTTCAAAATGTACACTGGGAGTCAGTCTCTGTACCTAGGGATTTATAAATCATGGCATTTACACACAATGATTGCTTTAAAATGTCAACTTACTGACTTCACTCTAGCATAATAATAATTATTAGCAGGATGTCATTTTGGGTCTGTCTTTTCCCCACAGTTTGTTCTGCATGGCTCTGACTTGGCTTCTCTCCACCGAGTCATCCCTCAATATGTGCTGCCTGAGGAGTACGGAGGAGTGTCTGGTAGACTTGACATGTCAGCCTGGTCCAGAACACTGCTGGAGGCCGAGGAGGAGTTTGTGGTGGAGTTTTGTCAGCCTGATCCTCTGGAGGGTGTAATTATGCCAGACTCTCTGCTGTTTGAGGGAGAGCAAGCCCATGGAGAAGACACCTTCAGACATCTACGTTCTCAGCTTTACTATTGCTACTGACCTCCAGTGACCTTGCCCATGGTCCTTTTTTAAACATTTGTTTTGCTTTGGTCAATTATGTAGAATGCCAAGATGTATACAACATTTGCACAGTGCAATGTCAAGCGATGAGGTCATCGGATAAGTCTGGATAACCTATCGAATAACCCTTCAAAAGATCTTATTGTTTAGATGCTGGATGTTTATTTTTAATTCTTTGGTGCTTTGGTTAAACCTGGTCACCTGTGTTTTAAGACCTTGATATACAAGCATTTTTAACATCATAATACTCAAAGCATAACCTTTGCAAAGGGAGTCCTGGGTTTTAATTTATAATTAGTATTTATTTACTTTTTTTAGTATTTTATTATGTTTTTATTTTCAGTTATACATTAAAACATCAAAAATTATATTATAAATATTTTTGAATGCTACATCATCCTAATTTGTATATTATGTCTTAATTAATGCTTGCCTTAATTTGTGAGGAAGGGAAAATTAGATAATCCTATGTATCAAACCCCAATAGATGATTTACTGTAGATATCACACTGAAGATACTGGGTCCTGTTGAATACATCTAAAGCAATAATGTGCATTTTTAAATTTATATGTATGCTGCCTCTGTATTTTATTACTCATGTACCCTGTAATATACAAACTCTATACCCTGTAATTCTGGACTGTAGATTTACAGAGAATTGTCATGTTTCTTTTAGATTTGCAAATAGCACAACCCTTCTACTGGTCTTTAGTTATAGTGTATGCCTTGTACTCTTCAAAAATATTGTGTTACCCAATTGATGATTGTCAAAGCGGTGTTTTTATAAGTTCACAAGATTTAGAATGACCTATTTAGATAGTTGTGCATTTACAATATATTGAGCTGATTTGAATTAGTTTAATATATTACTTATTGAGTTATGCCTCGACCACATAACATCTATAAAAGAAAGTGGCCAATATAGTTCACAGTGTGTTTGCATATTGTTACATATTGTTATTTGCCAAAATACTTTGCATATTGTACAGATGATGTATTTGAGAAGCTAGTTTTACTCCAAATACACAGATATAAATATTAATTAATTTGTCATGTAAGCACATTATATGCCTTATTTTCAAGCCTTGTTTACTTTCAGTATTGTAGCCGAATCTTTTTATTATTACTTTTATTTTATTATTACACTTTATTATTTCGTATTGTAGTTATATTGTTAACCTAATAAATACTATAATTTTCAGAATTGGAGTTTATTTCTGAAGCCGTGCTGTATAGTGTGAATTTCACCAGAAGATGGAGACCTCCACTATATAACAGAAACTTTTATGAACACATTCTTCCATACTTCCTCCATAACCGGTGAAAGGAATACAGTTAGTCTTGTTTTAGGTTGGTACTCAAAGGCTGTTAATCACAAAGGTTGTGTCCCCAAATACTACCATGATCGGTAAACCGATCTAAATGAGCTTAATCAAGATCTTTGTCATTATATTGATATTTTAATTTGGTGACAATGACGAGTTAAGATAGTTTAATTCTAGTAGCTATCACTCCGTATGGTGTTTTGGCGGAAACTGCGGTTACCATGGTAAATTTTGCCATGCATACCCATCATGTGGCTAATGTGTTGAAACCATATTGAAATGCACAATTTTAGCATGCACACGAGCTCCACATGAACAAAGCGAAGTGCTCTTATTGGTACGAGAGCAGCCGGAGTGTGATTGGCTGTGGGATATCTCCATTTTGGAAGCTGTTTAAAGCCCTATCCTTCTTTTTCATTGTGTTGAATAGACTGTCAGAGGATTTTGGCTAGATCTGTGTCTGTTCTGCGCTGGGATCTGTTAAAATCCGTGGAATCGGTGCGTGGAATGCGGGAATTGGGTTCGGACACGGAGAGAAATCCCAACAAAGAGTGAATGGCGTAGTAACAAGTGGAAAGTAAAGCGAATTGAGGTTAGTACTCGTTACAGTGTGGCATCTCTTAGATGATGGTTGATCAGCCGAAACAGTTTCAATAGTGACAAAACCAACGATAGAAATGTAATAGATGCATTAACGCATTTTTGTTCGGAAAGATCACGCAAAGTGTGCCAGAAAGATAACCGATAGATGTTATGTTTGTGATGCGTTTTTGTAATATTGTGTTAGAAATTAAAGTTTACACAACGCGTGGAGTAATGTGGGGCATACAATTTTTTGCATTCTAGTTTTTTTTTTCGAAGTACACACAATATTTAAAAACATTTAAATTCATCTTCTGCTTTGTGTGTTTCCAGAAGCACGACAAACATTGGTTTCATAAGACCATCTGGGCATTGTTTCCTGGTAACATTTCTCAAGTGCGTTTGTTTTTACAGGCAAAACAGCGTTTGTCTGTGAATATTTAGTGAATATCGTTCGCAAAACCAGTATGAAGGGGTTTAATATCTTCTTGGCAGGAGGTAGCGTGTGAGGAGACGTCTTAGACAAGTTCGTACGTTCAGATAAGGAACGCTTTCAATGAGTTCCAGGTAGTCACGGGACAGAGGTCAAAATATGTGGTTAAATCTCAATTTTATCACTTTTATTAAATCTCATTCCTCACATTATGTGCTACAGAGATCGCTAAAATAAATAGAATCGCTTTGTATGTGTATGTGAGGAGGACTTGTTTTCTATTGTATGTTAGAAGGTCTGTTTTAGCTCTTCCTTGTAAGGAGTTGAACCCTACATAGGATAAGTGGTATAAAAACAAGGATGGATGGAAATATCTGGTTTGTGTTGATAAACAGACACTTGAGCCCTTCTGATGGGGTTGTGGGAAGTGCTTTGGGCCATTACATTCATGCCATCTTTTACCAGAGCAGAGACTTGAGCTCAAAGACATGAACTTGACTCACTGAGGCGTTTTGATGAGTCTCACGTCAACAATGAACAATCTGAAGACAAACTATCTTGAACAATCAGTTCATTGTCGCTGTCCTTTTAATTTTTCATAGTCATGCGAGCTGTGTAAATAGATCTAGATTATTCTGTCTCTGGCCAGTTTTGAATAGACAGTGTTAATATTTGATGCTATAATGCATTATGTGTTTCAAGTAGGCAGATTGGTGTTGTATTGAATTGTATGATACGTGACTTCAGCTGGCAGGTTTCACTGTACATCCAAGATGTCCCTAATGCCTAATGAGTTCGGCTGTCCATCTTTTTCTTACTGTTCAACACTTTGCTGCTGTCTTAGTGCGGCTTGGCCCTCCAAAGAAAAAGATGTAATTCTGGTCATAATGATCCACTGGGCCTCCAGTGAAGTAGGCTGATGAAATGGCATGTAGTGGTACTCAGAGTTGTGTCGTGACTATAATAATTTCTCATTGTGGGGTAGCAGTAACACTATCTGTGTTGTGTTGCCAGCATTCTGATTGGTAAGTGCTCCCATTTTTTTTGCCTAAAGCCGCAATCTGTAACTTTTGCCTCTCTACCGCCATCTCTGTTTAAAACATTAAATTGCTCTATGTATTTATGTAAAATTTATGAATTTATATTTAAGTTCTTTTTATTTGGTATGTGACATCAAATAAAGCCAAACTGGCATCTCCCAGGAAGTCGGACCCAACAGCTCAAATTATAAATCATTATTATAATTTTACCATTGAGAATTGGGGTAGGCTAAGGAGATTTTGTTGAACACTGATCTGTCATGTACTTGCTCAGTAACTGATTTTTGATCAAGCTTAACCCAAAAAAAGTTACGGATTGCATCTTTAAAGTGAAAAGCTAATTTGCAGGACGTGGCATTTAAGCAAGTTTCACATCATTTTCATGACAATAATCATTGAAAGCTTTTGTTTTGATTTTCTGTGTATAAAAGAAGTTTGGCTTATTAGTCTGGTGAAAAGGCCATTAAATACTCTTGCTTTTAATTTATGCATAACAATTAACCAGTAAAATTAATGTTAAGCAGTAAGCACATTTTTGCTGTTGTTATTAATTCAATGGATGTTTGTGTTTATGGGGTGTCTCATTAATTAAGCATCTTTAATTAAGTCTGAAGTGAAGTAGAATGTCTGATTTCTTTGTGCTTCTAGCGTCACTAAAGGAAATAGCAAAAATAAATTACTTTTCAAAGTGTTCTGAACACTCCATCTTCAAACAGATAGGCCCGCCCCAAAGTCACGCCATTGGTTGAGCCAGGAACGTTGTGTCTGGTTGGCCGAGAGGCTCAAACACACTGCAGTGTTGTGATAGTGCCACACAGCGAGGGAGTCAACCTACGATTAGTTCACTTCTAGTTGTCTCTGCATATTGAGCCAAGATAGTATTTCAACATCAAAGCTTGATGAAATCATATTTGTTATTCTGAAATAATTTGGTGTTTACAATTACTTTGATCAAACTGCACAAATCATCTTCAGGGCCTAATCAAGAAGACTGTTGGTATTTTAGCATTATTGCTAGACTGCAATTTTCAGCTTCATTATATCCTGCTGAGAGAGTTGATGAGGTTATTATTGTTATTGCACATGAAATTTACAGCTTAATAGTGTCAGTAAAATTAAATTTACACTACTTGGTATATCATCGCGAAAATCTTTACAGCTATTGCTGAGCGGATCGGGGTTTGACACTTTTTAGATCTTTAGAAACACTTGCCACAGACTGTGTTTCCTGGATTGTTATCTTTGTACAATTCCACATTTCAGAAAGCACATTTAAACGCACATTCTGATTGAGAATAAAGGCTTTCACGCTTACCATTCTGGTTAAGCCTGTATTCTGAAACACTCGGCCAATCAAATTAGAGGACAGGAACTGCTTCTACAAAATCAGAATATGGCTAATTTCCAATATTAATCAAAATTCCCATGTGCATGCAAACATGGTCAGTGTGGCTTTCTTGCACTTATCCGAGCTGTGTCTAATGCTGCTGGCTGAATTCATTCAGGCTGTCATTCAAGGTTTGAAAGCTTCTCTCAGGATACGTTTGGCTTGTTTTTCTCTCTTCACAACTCAGAGCAAATCAAATCACTTTACGCCCACATCCTCCCTGGTCTGTGGGAGAGAGGCGTGCTGCAGCTGTGTGGGATCCACTCGCTGCGGTGGGAGCGAGCGAGACGGGAAGGCGAAAGAGAGAGAGAGACGGAGAGAAAGAGGATGAGATGAGGCTCGCTCACGAACAGGATCAGAGGACGCTGCTTTCTGTTTCTCGTGTGGGCTAAAATAAAACTGCCTTTATTCAGGTTCTCGGAGAGCTGTGTAGCACCATGTCATTAGTGTTCGGAGCGCATTTGGTGAGTAATTGAAGCTGTGTGCTCTGTCTGTAAGTTTAGATACTGGTAGTTAGCTTGAAGTATTGATAATTGAAAGTGAGAAGGGGTTAAAGATGGGGCGACAGTGACAGGTGGTATTTAAAGCTTACCAGCTGTTCAGCTTCATTTGCTTGTCCAGTTTGCTTCTGTTTAATTGGTGTCTGGGTTTGGTAGCTGTGGACACTGGTTTACTTTAACCAAGGAAGATCTCGCCTACATATGACTAAATCATGAAGCCAAACAAAACAGCAGAGATGCTTTAATGTAGCCCATGAAAGCTTGTTCAGTTCTTTGTTTTATACTACTTTGTACATGCAGGCCCAACAAACATGGCTGAAGAAAAACTCAATGTTGTAATATAGCTGTAGCTAGTTTGGATGATCTGTTTTGCGTTCATTTATTTTTCCTGGCTATGAGGACAAAACAGCCCACAAACCCTGAGGTTGACTAGCAAACAAAGACCTCACCACTGACATTTACTAAAAGTGCTGTTAAGTTATGCACTAAAAATGATCATTTCAAATCTGATCTGAGTTCAGCAGACAGTGGCACTCTATACTGCCTGTATAGTGTTATCTATATATATAGTCATATGGCTGTCTATATAATGTTATGTACTAAGCATAATGCTATTGCGGGGTAAAGTATGTGAATCCTGGATTTACTATGAGTTTCTACATAAATTGGTTTTAAATGGAGATCATATTAAATCTGAGGACCAGTTTATACAGAAATTGATAGTAAATCTGCATACTTTCTCCTGCAAATATGTCTGTATTCTGTTCCCAGTACCACTTTCTGTCTGTCTGCACAGATGCACAGATGTGGTTCTGTCTGTCTGGCAGTCAGACCGCAGTTGTGGGAGAAGGACATAAATGACAAGGACACGTATCCCACCTGCTTCCTGTTAAGGGGGCTTTGTGTTTAATGCAGGAGCATTATATGTGTCTAACAAGGTCTCGTCAATGAGACAATATCCTGCCCTTTAGAAAATAGTTTACCCAACAATGAAAATTCTGTCATTATTTACTCTCCCTCATGGTTTCTAACCCATCTGCTGCTGTTATTTCAGTGGAACACAAGTAGACATTGAAGATTTGCTGCAAGGCTCATATAATAACACTGGCTGTCAGACTCCTAAAACACTGTAAAAGTAGTCAACACAACTTGTGCGCTAACAAGTCTTTTAAAACCGTACAATAGTGAGGAGCAAAATGGAAGTTGTTCTTCACTGATAATCTTGTTCTTTTATGAAGCTTGTGTCTGAGGCCTGTGTCAGCGACAGGGTTAAAAATGCTGCTTTGATTTCAATGACACGTGGTTCTGTTTTATACAGTTACTGTTTTGACATTACGCAGGTTTGTCAGAGAACAAAATTTTGAGTTATGATAATGGAATAAATAAATAGGTGTGGGTTTGTTTCTCACACAAACCTATCACAAAACCTTGTAGACCATTTTTATGATGGTCTTTTTATTAAAAATTATTGTAAAGCATTTCAATTATTTTTTCATAAAATATTATCCACAGGTATAATTGTAAAGTCCTTTACATTTGTTTATGCAGACATAGTATAAACTAAAAATAATGTAACAATGTGAGGGGGATTATATAAAAGAGCAGTTCATCCAAAAATGAAAATTCGTATAAAATCTCATAAGATTTCCTGATCTTCTTTGCTGTTATTTATTCACTTTTGATTTTGTTTTCATACGCTTTGTCCATTGCGCTGTGCATTTGTAATAGCAGGGTGGAGATGATGGCGAGAAAATTTTAACGTGTGGCATTTGGTTTGGCTTCATACTGTAATTTGTGTGCAAAACATTTATTCTTCAAACTATGATTTATTTTACGCAGGCATGTGAACTTGACTGTTTGTAGGCAAAGAGTTTTGGAATAAGTGCCATATATCTCTATATATCTCATTTAGGTTTGAATACCAAACATATTACAATAAAACAAACTCCCACTGTTTTTATCTGATCTCACCACCTGTTCATGACTCAGAAATGATTCTTGCCTTTAGTTTATGCTGTCATAGTTTAACGCCTGATTCATGGGAAATCCCATGTCCTGGTTTAACCCATTTAGCACACTCCCTGTCTCTCTCTCCATCTCTCTCCCTCCCCCCTCTGCTTAACTCTGCGATTTATTAGATGAGGCGAGAGCCATATTGAAACACTTAAGTGGTAATTATGCCTAATAACAAATACAGAATTTGATACCCTTGGTTCAAGCAGTGATTTGAACCCTCTCAATTAGCAAACAATACCTTCCTGGTCTGATGAGTCACAGGCAGATTAAATGTGACTGTTGAGCACACGCTAGCTGCGTGTCGCAAGTCATTTTTTATTTGGACAGTGGAAATGTACCATCTTTAGTTGGCTCATAGTTTTACTTCCTCCAAAGTGGTCTAAAAGGAAACCTAAAAGGAAAATGATTGCTTAATTGAGACCTTTTCTTTTCTGCCCTAAGAACATTTAAAAAAAAACTGCTGCGCTTTCATTAGGGAAAATAGCTACCTTCTTTTTTAGCCCTTCGTTGTCAGTCGCTTGAAAATGGTGTGCTTTTGTGCTTGCTTATTAAAGCTGCATATTAATTGTATATGAGGTGGCACCAGTGGCAGCCTTGGGTGAGAAGAAAAAACACTTTAAATAGTAGTTCTGCTTATAAGCATGTGACGTGTTTTTGTAGATGTACAGTTTTTGTTTAGCGTGCATCAGGACCCGAGATATCTTTATGAAGTCAGTTTCTGCTTCCTTTCATTCAAATAACGAGGCAAATACATCCACCCGCGCTAAACAAATAATGTTGTCAGCGTGTTGGACGTGGATGCTGTGCAATTATTAAAGAAGGATTTGTGTCTTTGTGTGCTGCATCTGAAGTTCAGCGGTCTCGAACTGCCCTAACATTTGACTGGGTCTCCCTGCAGCGTGCTCATTATTATTTAATATTTGCTCTGATATCAAAAGGGCTGATGGGCCCACACAGGGAAATGAAGCCCATCGGCTCCTGCATTAGTAAAGAGGCGGCATTCGCACCTTCATCTCGCCGAGCCTTTTTAAATGCTAACACTTTGTTTCATCAAATATCACCAAATACTCTGTTAAAAGCTCTGTGAACTGAAAGCCGGGCACCAGCTCTAGAAAAGAGCTTTAATCTTGATTTCACTATCACTTTCAAATATCAGTTAATTGCATCTTGGTGGCTTTGAAAAGCTTGCGGTTGTTAAGTGGCGGTTCTTCAATTCAAGCCCAGGTGGTTGAAAGAGTCGGTCCAAGAACTTCCATGAAATGGTCCGTCTGCCAACCAGAAAAGTTTTGTGTTTGCTTTGCGACTTTCCTGATCTCCTGCAGAATCCTGGTGGATAAAGTGGCAGTGGTCCCGCTGGGGTTTGGAGGATGAAGAATTAGACGTCTGTGTGTGGCACCACAGTCTCTTCCAGAAGCCACAGGCCTGGCAGATGGTTCCCAGCCAACTCTATTTCCAATATGCCTGTAATCATTACACATTTCAGAGCTATTCTGTTTGTCATGCAAACTGTCATTACTGGCAATGAAGGAAGGGATTTTGGACATCTGATCCATGCCAACTGTGGCGTCTGGTTGTTGGTTACTGAGAAAAAACTGTTTCTATATTCAGACTAATTCTGCTGAGATGGAGATAAACAGTGTGTTAAAAAGGAAATATATCTTCTGTAATATTTCTATGGGCAGTTGAAATGACATGCAATTTTACTGTACACCAAGAACAAGGCCAATTATGTGCGTTTAATTTTTAATGGTTCAAATTTATTTAATCATTTTAATTATTTGGCTAGACAGAAAAGAACACAGGTGTAATCCTCCATAATATATATCAAATATAATTTGAATCTCAAGTTGTCAGTGTTGGGGAGGTTACATTAAAAGTGTTGCTTGCTGTTCCCCAAAATACTTAGCTAAGCTATGCTTTACCAGCTAACCTGTACTAAGCATACACTAAGCAAGTACCTTACTAAATTAAATCAGACATTTGAACTCTCCATACGAGAAAGAGGGCAGTTTAGGAGAGCTTATTTGATAGTAAGATTAAACAGTAAGATTAAAACAGTGATGTAGCATTTTGTAGCATTTTTCTGTGTTTGTTTGATAAAGTGTGTCCTCAACCATAGAATATGCTTTGATTATTCGCTTTATTGTTGTACATGTCTTCAGTGTAATGCCAATAAGATCCTTCCTTGCTTTTTATGGCCGGTGGATGGCCAACGTACCGGCAAAGTTCACCTGCGGGGGGGCTCGTAACCTTTTCGGGGAGCTGGCGAACATGTGCTGTGAAATGTTACAGTATGCTGATAAGAGGCTGTGGAAGTGAGGCTGAAGTGCTTGGGGACCATGAAGTTGGCATTTAAAAAGTCATGATAGCATGAAATTCTCTGGCTGCAGGAGAAGGTGACCGTTCTTTAATAAAATCACCGGTGTAAAAACTCATGCAGTGGCTCTTTTGATCTTCCTTTAGAAGAATACGTCTGGACGCACAAAGCTAGATTCTTCAAAAGGTGGAAGGATACGTAAGATAGCGGCGTATGTGTTTTTATTTATGCTGCAGTGCCAAACAACATGAAACCATTTTCTTGCCCGACCAAGGAAATGTTCCCTCTTGTGTAAATGGAGGTTTGGGTTTCCACCCCCCCATCTCGGATGAGTAGCCACTGACGTCATGTAAAGAAATGTTTGATTCTGTGGATCTGCGGCTCATGTAAATGGAGAGAGTCGAGGCTGAGGCACTTATCTTGAGAGCAGCTGAATGTGGATGCTGGATGGAGTCTGTTCAACCTGATTAGATGCAGCTCCTCAACGTCCAGAATCTCTCCCCTGATTAAGACAGAATGTGGGACACTTTTAAGTGCACTTCATTCCTTGGGAGCTATTATATAAACCTGATTCTGTTGCCCAAACCTAGAGCTTTAAGCATATTTTCAGACTTCTTCAATTTCTTTTTAAAAGGGCTGAAACTCTGAAAGTCAGCTCCTGATGGCAGTATGACGAGGGACTTGTTGTCATGTTTCCGTGCATAAGATGGTCACCATTTGGGCGTCTCTGCTGTTGCGGTTTTCCCACATCAGCCAAACAAGTACACAAACAAGTGTCGGCAGCACCAATTTAGTTTGGTTGCCATTGTGTGACTTCTGGTGGCATATTGACTGTTTTTGTTTGTTTCTTTGTTCGCTGATTCGTTCGTTCATTTGTTTGTTTGTTTGTTCCTCCAAAACTCAAATGTCAAAAATCTGATGGTGTTGATCAAATTCTGTTTAACTATGTGTGTGGGGGGTTACTTAATATACCCGTATACTGGGGACAAATTCTTACACAGAAGTCAGCAAAACCTGACAAATCTGAGCAAAAGCTGTGTTTGTGTGTGTGTGTGCGTGCGTGCTGCCACGAAGCTAACTTAGTTTTAAGCCAAAACAAAATCCAAATCAAAAATTACCCTACACTGAGAAATGTTGACTGAATTTGCTGTATAATACACTGGATATTAACCTTCCTTATAACCTTCATCATAACCATCATTAACCTTATTATAACCTTCAGCACCATTAAATAGACTTTTACAGATTATTGCTTATGCTAAAGAACTGAATGACCAGATACAGCTGCAGTTTAATTGTTAAATTCAGGTCTTCTTTACTGAATGCACCATTTGTTTGGGTAAAGCCTACTGTAACCTCAACACTGGATAATATGTTTTCATTACACTCAGAGGCATAAAGGCTCCCAGTAGAATTCCAGCAGTAGACTCACATCCTCCACTGGGCTTTCTGGCCTTTGTTTATCATATCTGTAGGAGCTCCTGTTACACTCTGTTCAGAAAATCCCCCATTCACCAGTCCACAGTAACCACAGGGATGGAGGACTATAAATGAATCTGTGTGCTGTGCAGGTGTACTAATTCACACTGATTCGTGGTTGATGTAATAGGTATCCACAGCTGCACTGTGTTTTTATGTGATCAGAGCATCACGGTGATGCCAGAACAAAGATTATTTTCCATGCTAAGTGAGACTCTGGAGTGTTTTATCGACTGTGCTCATGTTTCAGCTAGTTTTAATGGAGTTAGTTTGATGCAACAGATGAAAACGGGAGACACTGGTAGCTTTTAAGTCTACAGGTGTCACCAGTTTAAGATGTATGTAGAGTTGAGTTTTCACGTAGGGGTCCGTGGATGGTCCATGATGGTCGTGCATGGGGATTGTGGATGGATGCAAGGGCCTGATGGAGGGTCCTTGGATCATAAGTTGACAATCCCTGGTCTAGTCTGAACTTTGTCTCAGAGTTGTATCATTTAATGCTCTTCTACTGAAGCATAAGGCTTTTTGGTCTCCAGGGTCCCATTCCTTATCCAGTTCCACTCTGAACAGAAGAGGTTCTTTATTGACTAGACAATTTGCTTGGAGTGGCCTTATGCATTCGAAAACCGAGTGGGGATGTGCTTTCAAGCCAGGACTGATGGAGGAAGTCATGCAATTATGAGCAGAGTATTTAAGCTGTCTTTATTATTGCATACATTGACACACCCACCATCGACGTGATTTGCCAGTTTTGTTGATGGACTAAAGTGCCCAAGACTCACTTAATAGGTATTTCTGATGGTTTCTACTCTTGATAGCCACGTACGAAGTAAAGAAGGCTGAATTAGTTCATATAATGTTTTAGTTAGTGGTCATGCACAAGGCTGGTGTAATGATAATAATTGAGTTATTTCTTTTTGAGTATGCATTGATAATCTTTTCCTCTGTCTAAGCACTTTGGCTGCAGGAGGGACAGGCACTTGGATGAACGGCTGTTTTATAGACCTGCATGACTTTCCATCACAGCAATAATGTTGATAATTAAGACAGATAGTTTTGCACAGGGACAGTATATGGTGTTTTCCAGGAACACGGTAGTGTGACGCAGACGGGAAAGTAACGGACCAGTGACATTGATTATAATGTGCTCTTGTGATTATTTTGCTGTCAGTGGTAAAGTGGCAATATGCTACACTTCTGTAGCATTTTGTCTTCATATATATTTTTCCCTGAAGTCTACTTATGTTTTATATCCAAGTGTTAGTTAATCATTTCTTGCCTTTAAAACGGCCTGTATAATTCTGTCTAAGACTTCTATATGGAAATTACAAAATGTTATTTTGAAAGTTCTAGGAATATTTAAAAGTCAAGTTTTTTAGATGTAATGTTTTTTTCTTGCTTAAGAGTGTTATTTAAACTTTTTAAATTCTGTAATGTATTTAAAATGTTCCACCAACAACTTTTTGATGTGTGCTATGTAATGTTAAAAAACATTCTAATAACGTTGCTGCAGGAATGTTTCGATAACTTGGAGAGAACGTTTAGAAAATGTTAACCAACATTTTGATAACATTCCTTGTTAGCTGGGCAGTCACTGACTTGAAAGAAGATCTGAAAGATGGTTTTAAAGGCAGACTGAGCTGTTGGATTTGTCTGATGATTGAGTCTCATTTATCCTAATATGGAGAGGAGCAGCGAGTGCATGCACCCAGTGGACTGTGGAGACAGTTTAGACGCTGCACATATCCAGACATCTAGCAGGAGTCAAAGACTCCCCACTGCCTTCCTGTTGTTGTTTTTTGTTGAATAAAACCCGAGTTTATCATTTGTTTAGGACAGCTGGCGACAAGACACTCATGCAAATACTGAGCTGTGCTGTTTTCTTTTCTGAGGTTTGTGCGCACACCTGCGTCATACGACCTCTGCAGTCCACTCCCCATTTCCTCCCTCCTGTGACACCATCAGCAAATTAAAGGATTGTTTCAGTTAAATGGGCCACATGGAAAGGAAGCTGTATCAGATTACTGATGTGAGCCATAGTGTAACTTTATTGTAATGTAATTTGGGAGAGTAAATGGAAAGTAACTGAACACTGTACATTTGAGCCAAGCATAACAGCCCCCCCGTTGCCTCAGATAAACACACTAAATATAGACATTTGACTTCAGGGTTCCCAGGCTGAAGGACAACATGTTGGGCACTTGTTATCAGAAAGACAGAAATGTTTTGATTCAGATTTGTAAAGGTGATGTGTGTACTTTTATGATGTTTGTTGTTATGATCTTGTGTCTAAGATTAAGTTTGCTATTTCCCTGTTGAAAAAACAGCTATAACAAGCCTAAAGGCCTCCCGGCCTGGTTTTAGCTTGTTGTGCTGGTTTTTGTTGGTCTGTTTTTAGAGTTGTTTTGGACACTCTTTTTTTTAGCTGAGGCTGGTTTTATCCAAACCAGATATTTCTATCCTAAACCAGCCAACCAGCTTAGGTTGGTTTTAGCTGTTTTTTTTCAGCAGGGTTGTGGGTTGATTTTTGTGTAAACACTGTGTTTGGACAGGGACCACCTGTGTTTCTGAACAATGGGAGGTGGGATGAGTGGAAACTGTACTGTCAAAGTGTTCGGAAAATCTAGGAATTTGACATTTTTACTAATGACTCACCTGTACATTAACACCTGTTAATGTAATCCATTTGAAAAAATGCATGCACTTATGCTTCCAAAGAGCACTTGTCTCGCTGTCTTTTAAGGCAACATCCTTACTGTCGTTCATTATAGATGACCATTTAAGATCTCTTCACATGAACTGCTCCTAAAATGCTTAGCAGCCTTAAAATACTGCCTCTGTAGGCAACTCACACGTTTTCAGATGCACGTTTCAGTAGCACCTAGTTTGTTTTTTAGAAGGTCTCTTTTAAAAAAGGCTAATGGTGGTTTGAACTTTATGTGACCTTTATTTGAGTTGTGTCTCGTCTGGGGAGTCTGTCTCTCTGCAGGCTGCAGCTCCAGATTCTTCATCAGCTATTGTGACCCGAGTTCGACCGCTGCCAACCTGGGTCATTTTAATAGAAAATAACTTCTGTCTGTGTGCATTATGTACTGTAGGAAATGTGAGTACCAGTAGGAGTCTGTGGAAACGGTTAGACAGTGGGGTAACGGGGGGTAACAGGGGGGTAATGGAGGCCAGCAGAAGTTGCAGTAGAGTGAAACAAGCCCGGGCTCCTGAAGGGTCTGGTAAACAATGGATTTGGGCGTATCGGGTAACAGGCTTGCTGGTGTTGGCAGATGTTGTGTAATGACTCAGCCTGATAAAACAGACAGCAGCCAGTGTTGAACGAGCACAGGCTGTGATATGATAGCAAACAGGTGCAGAGAGGACCGCAGGGCCTTTTGAATATGCACTAAATAATGTAGCACATAATCATGTACAGCTCTCTTCAGCTTTGCTGAGTTCATTAGGACGCATTTGCAGTACAGTGTATGTGATGCATCACAAGACAGTCGTAACTTTTGCTGCAATGTATTTTAACAGATCTTTGTTGATCAATGAGAATTCAGAGAAAAGTGAGTTGTGCTTTTGAAAATTCAATTTGTTCTATTCCAGCTTGATTTCAAACCAACCCTTCCAACTTCAAAACACATCTTGATCTTCCTAGAAGTCAAATGCGTTATCAGTTTGTCAAGTGCACTAACGCGGGAGCCAACCTGCATTTTATCTACCTTGGTATTTGTTTCAGGGGGCTAGAAACTATGAAACTAGAAATTTCTCTTACCTCCCCACTTTTCATTACTTTTCATGTCAAATGTCCCTCACACTTTTTTTAGATGGTTCCTACTGAGTCCCGTGATTAGCTGAGCACTATATGTGCATTTGAAACTAGCGAAGGGTAGAGAGGTCTATAAAAAGAAGCTGAAAAAGAGGAGGGCTGGGAGAGAGAGATGGGTGGGTGCTAAGGGATGAGAACGCGGGCACTGAAGTCTTGCACTATGATTTATACCCTGTAATTTTCTCTGCCTGTTGCTGCCTCACCAACCCTCCTCTATTACAAACACACAGCGTCACATTTTGTGTGTGTG
>JAZGTK010002679.1:4447-30621 GCA_036877625.1 Ambastaia sidthimunki | reverse complement strand
CTGAAGTGCCCTTGAGCAAGGCACCTAACCCCCAATTTCTCCTCAGGCGCTGCAGTGATAGCTGCCCACTGCTCCGGGTGTGTCTGTGTTCACGACTTGCAGTGTGTGTTCATTCCTCACTTGTGATGGGTTAAATGCAGAGGTCACATTTCGGGTATGGGTCACCATATCTGACAAAACATGTCACAATTCTTCACAATTCTTATATAATATATAGTAATAATGTTACAATTTACATTGCCAAGTCATTGGCATATTGCATGCCAAGCAAGCTCAGTATTTTACACTTCAAGGTGGTGTGAAGGCATGTTACCATCAATTTATATAGTGTTTCATTGATTAGTTCTTTTGTTGTTGTTGTTTTCATTTTCTCTCTCTACTTTTGATTGTGCAGGAGAAGAACTTCCTGGTCAAATTACAGTACATAAGAACAGAAAGGACCCCAGAACACTGCTGATTACCCTGGAGCTTGCTGGTCGAAAGCAAACCTACAGACTTCAGTGAGGGCACACTTGTGGGGGAAAATGACATGTCGAACTTATTACTACATTAAAAAAAAAGGTCATTTCTAAAAACATCACTTGTGCATAGGTTATAAATAGATCAGAAGTTGTGAAGACTTTTAGACTGTTTTCACTAAAATTTCTTCATGTCCTTAAATGTTAGTGCATCCCTGATTTTTTTATATATATAAGGAAATGCAAAATAATTATTTCGCCTCAGTTTGAATAATGACTAAATAAATCATTAAAATAACTACAAAAGATGTTGTCCATTTATGTCTCCGTGTTGTGCTTTTGTTTAGTATAGTGGTTTTGCGGCTTATGGCCACTTAATGTTATTTCTCAATTAACTATTCTTTTGAAAATCTGCTATGAATTATATGATTTTAAGTTTCCATGAGAGGGAGAGAAAAGTTGCGTCTAAGAAAGCCCTTGGTAAAAATGGCATTGTATGTGTATTGTCACTATGGGTTTTCACCTAAGCGTTTTCTTGTAACAGTCCAGGTTCAAGAGTTGCAGTTGGGACATATAGTACTGTCGGCGTAGTTTTATATAGTTTCCGTTCGGGAGTAGGTTTCATTCTGTTCAAGGCACTTTAATTTTTTGTTTTGTTTTAACAATAGAAACTAAAACAAACTAATTTATCTGATCCGATTCTTATCGTAATTAATTATCAGCTGACGGAAAGTGCAGACAACTGCTTAATTTGGTTTAATACTAACAATGCAAAGTATTCTTTTATTGTAATTTTCTGTTATATATTTGTTGTTTCGCAAATTATGTGCTAACTGTAAATTAAGTAAAATTAAAAAAGAATGCACACACAGACATCAAATACACTATATACATACATACAAATATATATAATTGAGTTATTCGTTAGAACTTAAATAAAATGTTAAGCAGTAGGTTGTGACCATTGGACGACCACGTATTTCTTTTAGCTATTTTTTGTTTAATGCGTACCTTGTTTTCCTTAGGCTGCTTTAAAGTACATATTAAGGTGACAAGGAGGGAGAAGCAGAAATCAATTACACTTATTCTCCGTTGACAGAGCAATTAAACCTAGAGCGAAGAGCTAATCCAGCCGTATAGAGGCTTATCACAGGCAGTCGCAGATTTATGATGGTCACTGTATGTGAGGTGATATCAAGACAAGGAAGTGAGCAGACTAAAGATTAATATTAGCAGTAGTCACAAACGTTATTTATTAATGAACTGATTGCACCCGTATATGTGCTATACAATTTATAAATCATATGATGCTTAACAGATCAGTATTTTCTGGTGTGTTGTAATGTGCGTTAAAGCTAGGAATAAATTGTTAAAATAGTATTTCAAGACGCTTAATGCAGTGTAGTTACACTGAAGCTAAAAATAGAAAATTACACAGTTTCTTGCGTAGGAGTTGAACGAGTATTTCCAAGCCTTTGAAAACCTCGCCCACTTTTCACGTAGGGCAGTATGTGTGCCAGGGACTCATGAAGTACGTTAGCGTTGGTTTGACGTAAAAACTGCAGCAACATAAATTATATAAACAAACAGAAAACTACCATTAACGTTTTTAAGTATTTTATAATTTTGCCAAGTTAAATATTTCCTTTTGGAATGGTCATTAGTGTCATTTAGCTACTTTCATCATAAACCAACAGTTTATGTGGCCGTTGTCTAAATATAAAGAGTGTCAGTTTTTAATGTAATTGCAAATACTTTTAAGACCGAAAAATGGCCCTTATTATTCTAGCTTAATCTGCTTTTACATGTAGAATCTAGTAAATTCTCATCATACAATATGTTGAAATGTGCTCTGCGACTTGGTGAGCTATGCAGAATCAACCTGCGTCTGCAGAATTTTCTCCAGCGTGCGTCAGAAGAACATCTGTACATAGTCCGAGGGACACGTTTATTAATCAGTCACGAGCCAGTCCGTCCCAAAACGTAGTCTCGCGCTGCCTTGAGTGTGTCACGAACTCACGTCTTCGCTTGTTGCCCCTTTAAAAATCAGAATTCAAGGCCAATGATTTATCAAACCCCTATTATAAGAGAAATGTCACGAGAGGGGCACCGTGCCGTGCACTGACGCAAACCTGATCTTTCCCATGAAGATATAGAAAGCTTTGCAGTTTGCACAGCCAAACTCAGTCCGCCTGCCGTTCGCCCAGCTGTTTTTTCGACAATACATCACATTTGTTGACTCTGCCCAAATGGTGAGTATAGCACATTCATTGTTTTAAGCTTTGTGTTTCCTTTGTGTTTTACTGATCTGTTTACAGATAATTTACAATTATTCTGATGGGAAAAGTTAATACTTTTGAAGTGCCATTATTAACAGTAGTCTCTATCCATGGTGCTGAAACTTTATTAGACTTTTATTTTTAGAATTTCAGGAAACCTTGGTGCTGCATACATATATATTTTGTGTTTTAAAATGCCATGTTTTATCACGTTATTTTAGCAGACTTAACAATTTAAATAATTTATATAAACTAGATGCGGTAGACCCGTTTTTTATTTCCTTGGCTGTAAATATAACAAAGGAAATAGTAACGGAAGAAATTTTAAAAGCGTGTTCTCCTATGGTGCAATGTAATTGTTGGTGTAATGTTCCATGCTTTCAACTGCGTTTGCAGTGCACCTTTACATCGGGGCTGGCAGCTGCCGCGGGGGGAAATGCCTTGGCCGAGCCCGGCAGCTTGTCTATTACCTATAAAACCAGAGGGTGTGCAGGGCTTGAATGACAGGAGGGAAATGAGGCGTAAAATTAAAGAATCTCTTTCTAATGGTAAAAGCAAGAACCAAACAGCGATTGTCCGTGAGCTGAAAATCAAAGAAGTGGAGCAGAGATGTCCAACGATTTCTGATAGCAGAAACATGTTTCAGAAGTATTATAGTTTATTTATTTTTGATGTATTTATTATTAGCACGGGTATGTTTGTCATATAACGCTGAATTACACTGACGATGTGAAATAGCTGGTTATTAACTACACGATAATTGTGCTGCCATTGTCTAATCTATTTCCCGTTGCAGGAATTTTCTGAGCACGGAGAAATGTTGAGACAGCCACCAAACAGTATTCAGCCCCAACCGTCTGGGGGAGTGGTTGGAGCTACACCTAATAACAAACCGGAGAATGGTAACCCGGTGCCTCAGCAGGCGTCTGCAAATGAACGGAAAACTTTTTGTCATTCGCAAGACAAACCGTGCGAAATGGAATCCAATAAAGCCTATGGGACGTTTAAAAACGCCACTCCCGGACCCACATTTGCTCCCATTAACTCTGCCGTGCGCAAGGATTCCGTAGGTAAAATGGATGGTTCGACCGCTCACGGTAAAGCCAATTCGGTCATGTCTAATAATCAAGGTGGCGTGAGGATCGCGGCGGAGCATAATAACACCACCGGTGACTGGACCTCCATGAGCGAGACCACCATCATACTGGGTACAGATGGCAATACATCTGTTCTGCCTGGCACGGTGACCGGGGTGAGTGGTTACAATTGAACATTTCAATTCTGGTAGAGTCAGCCAATCACCTCTGGGCTTAAAGCTTTTAAACTAGGAGAGTCTTGAGCAAAAACTGTGGGTCATCCTTTGAAAGCATCAGAGATGCATCTATCTGGGGTCTATGGAAGTTTTCGGTTTTTTGTTGGTACTGGAATACCTATATGTTTAATTTATATTACATTGTGGAGCCAAAGGAGCTAAAACAAGTCACCGTTTTTGATTAAATTAAATACACGGGACCTGTATTTAACATAACTTGCAAAGTTGTTTAAATAACTACGAAAAACATTCAAACAAATCTAAATAAATATGATAATCGTTAGGGTTAAAAAACACCATTTTTAACTACTAGTTGTCTTAACAGGTACTGTTTGGTTCTGTATAACGTGCTTTAGAATCAAAAGACTGCTAATCTCATATGTGATTAAAATGATATGTAATTAAACATAACGATTTACAACGTATGTGCTAAAGTACTTGGGACAGTTAGGGCATTGTTCATTGGTCGTTCAAAAGTGTTGAGCAAAACGAAATCTTTTTCCATTAATAATATATTTGAATTAATTTAGTCTTTAGTAGATAGTGATTATTTCTGACAACACGGTAATTACAAGAGTTTTCACAATTAGGTCTGGAAAGAAGTTGTGATAAGTAATCCATATAAGGAGCCGAACTGAATCAAATGTGGTATTTATCAGTGTATTACAATGCATTACCACTTAACACAGATTAGGATCTGAAACAAATCTATACAATTTCCTTTATCATTTAACGTCAGTTATTTTGAAACAAAGCTGTTAAGCTCTGCATGTATGTTGTAAGGCTCATTGTCGCCAGAGATTGGTTTTGATGAATGGTTGTGTTGCAAGATAATGTTACATAAGAAACTGCTTATGGTGCAATAAGATACAAGATACAATACAAGAGCTTCCCTTTTATTTGTGGGGGGAGCATGTGTATTTTTTTTGTTGTTTTGTTAATATATATATATATATATATATGAGAAAAAAAAATATATAGCCATTTAGATTTACGTAATAAACGCATACCTTTACAAGTATGATCCTATGGCCAAAAACCTGTGATACTAAGTATACAGAGTTTTTTTTTCTCCAGGATGAAGATGATGATGGAGGAGATGAAAATAAGGCCAGGGGAAACTGGTCCAACAAACTGGATTTTATTCTGTCCATGGTGGGGTATGCCGTGGGGTTGGGAAATGTGTGGAGATTCCCATATCTTGCTTTTCAGAATGGTGGAGGTGAGAAAAATCGGATGTCGAACTAATGTCTTCTGTGCCTAATCTAAAAGAAGAGACAGTACACTATAACAAAAGAAAATACCAGCATGTAATTGAGTCGCCTGAAAGTTTGATGTATATCTTTTTTTGATTGCAAATATTATGATATTCGAATTCTGAATATTATTGTTGTTCGTAAACTTACGATTTATAATATAGCCTTTTGTTTTAAGTTAAAAAAAACGTTCTCAAAATAAAAAAAATAGCTATTAGGCTACTAATAAACTCAATTGAAGTTTCTTCAATAGAAGTTAAAAGTTAAAAACTTTCTACCACTGTTTGACAATAGTCACACATTTAAATAGTGGCCGTGTTCTCTTTTGTAGGTGCATTTTTGATACCTTACCTGATAATGTTAAGCCTCGCCGGTATACCTATATTTTTGCTGGAAGTGTCGCTGGGTCAGTTCGCCAGCCAAGGCCCTGTGTCAGTATGGAAAGCAATTCCGGCTTTACAAGGTAAACTGACATTATTAGAGAACTTTATTATTATGAGACTGATCATCAGATCAACACTGCTTAAGATGAATGCGGTATATAAGTGTTTACAGTAAATGGTAACTGACTTTACGCTTTTCGCCTTAAGTGTAATTATTATTATGTGGTTTCATTTTTTGTTATAGGTTGCGGGATTGCCATGTTAATAATATCGGTCTTGATAGCCATATACTATAATATTATTATGTGCTGGACATTGTACTACCTGTTCGCTTCGTTGAAGGAGAAACTTCCATGGGCCACCTGTACAAATGAATGGAACACCATCGGGTGCAAAGACAAAGACATGCTGCTTTTGGGTAAAGATGCGCGTCTCTCTCTCTCTCTCTCTCTCTCCCTCTCTGTCCTTCTATCTCTCTGTCCACCCTCCAACCCATCCTCCCCCTTCTTTTTTTAAACTAAAATACGCAGTGCGCATCCCGCATTTCACGAAATAAGTAGCCTGGCACTCAGTTAAGGTTATGTCGTATGTTCCTGCCCTATTTATACATAAAATATAACTGTTTCTTTTAATTACTCCCAAAGTTTTTATTTGATGCAAACTGATTTTTTGTTTGTTATAGAGGCTATGGTTACTCCATAGCCTCATTGGGAGCGGCGTTCTTGGTTAATGTATATTGCAGTTGAAGCAAGAAATAGATATATAACATAAAGATATATTTTGTAGCCTACTCTTTGTTGAAACGAATTTCACTTAAAAGTAATTTGAATAAAACTACAGCGTTGTATTACGTGTGGAAATTATTTTGTTTTACACTTTTTACCATTTAGTTAGTTTTAAAACAGTTATTTCAGATTTTTGCTTTTTTGAATTAGCAGACAATTTGTTTGCTTGACAAATTTACTGTAGGGTTGGTGCAGTGCCGCAGTAAGATCCACTGCCACCTTGTGGCTTGATTGGACAGTGCCACCAAATCACACGAATCAAAGATACTGTACATTGTGTAACTGGGGTTTTCAAAGTGTGGGGCGCACAGAGCGTGTCTGGGGACACGCGCATAGCGCTTAAAAATATGCAACAAGGAAACAATTAAAAGCCACGTTCGTTCTTACAACAGCAGAATACAGTTGTCCGTACAGAATATTTTTGTCCTTAATGTAGGGGATTAGGTCAAGACTCCGCCACTGGACTCACAACTGCATTTTCGGTTATGAACAATCAATCTTCCGACACCAAACAATTGTGCTATAGTGCGGTATTACGCATGTTTCAGACAGATCAATTCTGCGCTGGTTCACTGCATCGTTCAGTAAAACATTAAACCGCGATAGGCTTTAATCTGTATGTAATTTGCACTGCACAGAGAGCAGTGCCAGAACGAAAGCGATATGAATAAAATAAATACAAGTTATATAAACTTATATAGACAGAAAACTAAGATTCTTAAAGAGGAAGAATAATGCAATAACGCTGCTACAAAATGATGTAATACAAACTTTTCAAGGCGATTGTTGTCTTTGCGGTGAACAGACAGCAGCAGCTGAACACTACAAATGTTGCATTTGTGAAAGTACAATGAGCGCATACTACGAGCGCTATGCAAGCTAAGGCGAAACAGACGTTTTGTAGCGGTAACTCTTCTGTATAAAAATTCAGCTCATCACATCAAATTGTTGCGTTTTGTAATGCGGGGCTCTAGCAATTCTCAGACTTAAGTTTATAGGTAAATGCGGTTCTCAATCCGAAACACTGACAGTCTATACGTTGCCAAAAACATATCGCTCACTAAGATTGGGATGTAGGCATATTAATTAATAGAAGAGATGTTTACATCTATGCTTACAGGGTCCAACCCTTCTGTTACAGAAAAAAAAATCATTTTGACTGATTTTTACTGGGATGGACATGCTTTTTGTTCCATTGTTTTCAATAATTTTAAAAGTGATAAATGATAGAAGTCAGAAAACAATTGGGGGAGGGGGGTCCCCACTGTCTTTTAAAACCCCTGCTGTATACAGCTCTAGGCTTGTCTGTTTGAGTTTGTCTGGCTAAATGATTGATTTTTTAATTAATCGGTTTTTGAGCCTACCTTTTTAAAAATGTTTCAAACATGGCAAGAAATTAGAGATTTTTTAAATTTATTATTATTTTTTAATTTTTACAATTTTACATTTTTTTTTTATTTCTGGCAGACTCGTGCATACTAAGGGACAGAAACATCACTTCAATCAAGAACACTACATTCTGTTTATCTGCAAATGCTGTTGGAAATTTAAGTAGACTATTAAATGCCACAACAGAAAATAGAACATATGTCAGCCCTAGTGAGGAGTATTTCAAGTGAGTGTGTTCTGTCTATTTTTACGTCTGTCTGTCTGTCTGTGACAGGTGTTTAATATGTAACTTTACAGAATGAATTACTCTTGACAGGTTTAACGTGTTGCATATTTCCAAGGGTATTGAATACCCAGGGGACATCCGTTGGCCCTTAGCAGCTTGTCTTTTTCTGGCATGGCTTATTGTCTATGCCTCTTTGGCTAAAGGGATCAAGTCTTCAGGGAAGGTAAGAAGACAGGTGCACTGCATACCTCCTTTCACCTTCTTGTCATTAAGGGAAATCTATATCGGGCCTTCTTCTGGTGCAATGCAAAGATTACTTTCCTTATGGTAAATCAATCCCATTTCTGTAACATAAAATAGTAGTGAATTTAGGTAAATGTTGACACCTATTTTAGATTCTGTATATCAAATGAAGGTGCCATGTTCAAAATGTTCTCATAGTTTTTATATATGTTTTCTACAAAGCTGAATTTAAGAAATTCCTACATTAAAATGTGTAATTTTATTGAGGTTTAAAACACATTCACATTAATGAACATGGCAGATGCTTTAATCCAAAGTGATTAGCTATACATATTAATATGTGCATTCTCTTGGAACATATATGGTTAAACACAAAATATTTGTGACAATCATTTGGCAATAATGATTCAAAGGTCCTAATTAAACAGCATCAAAACTATGCCTAACTAGCAATTAACTAATAGCAATTTGACACAAATTTGTCTAATTTGGCATAGCAGATAAAGGTTAACAATGGTTTCCTGTAATTGTCAAGCAAGGTTCTTGTGTTACCCTTTGACAAGATATTGGGACATCTATTTATAGAAATTACTAATCACTGAGTAATATTTGTCATTTATTGTTAATAAATGGCAGTTCTGTTGCACACAGAGTGTCTGTAGACTCTTGTTTGATTAACATTTTGTTCCTAGGTGGTGTATTTTACTGCCACTTTTCCCTATGTGGTGTTGGTTATCCTGTTAATCAGAGGGGTCACTCTGCCTGGAGCCGGTTCTGGTATCCTTTACTTTATAACCCCCAAATGGGAAAAACTCAATGATGCCAAGGTAATAGAACAAATGCTAAATATTTAATAAATAATTAATTTTGGTGGTGAATATGAATTCTGCTTCATGTTTAGTCCTACAGTATTTTTATTCCACTGTTTCTGTTTGTCTCTCTTTCACTCCAGGTGTGGAAGGATGCTGCTACACAGATTTTCTTTTCTCTGTCTGCAGCTTGGGGTGGTCTCATAACCCTCTCATCCTACAATAAGTTCCATAACAACTGTTACAGGTAACCACACTATCATGTCGTGCATCATTTCAAAGATACAAGATAACATTTAATTCCAGACATTTAAACCGAAAGCATTAAGTTTATGTTTAGAGTATATTGATTAAGCTTAATTAAATCAATCCAAATATTAATATTATAAATTAACAGGTAATTACAATCTGGCGTATTCAATGTGAAACAACTTTTGTAAAGAGCAAAAAAGAGGACAAGAATGCAGAAAGACAAAGTAAATTTGACTACCCCAAAATCTTAAATCTCCAACTTTTCAACTGGTGTTCCACCCCGACTATTGTTACTGTACATCCTACCCAGTTTAGGGTTTGCCTAAACCGGAAATTGCAACCCACTTCCGTATTCTGACGTAATTCAAAGTGAAACTGAAAAATTAAGTTTGTGGTTTGTTTTTAATACTGGGAATTGCTTGGCTATAAAAAAGTAGACATTTCAAAGCTGGCAGCAGACTGACTGCAGTAGTGGTTAATGGCTCTTCTTATCATCAGAGGGGAAGTACCTTATTAGATTTTGATGTGAGGTTAAGGATTTAAACTTTAATTTGCAGCAGACTAATGGGAATGTTTTACTATGTTGACTTTTTTTTCTGAACAAAATTTCTATATGTAAACCGTATCGTTTGTTGGAGACCCATGAATGAGGGGTCAAATCGACAGGCTTATTGAGGAGAGATGTTATATGACTTTTATAAGTAATCAAGTATACAATGTTTGAGAAAGTGGGCGAATAATTTCTTAGGCTTAACATTAAGCTGAATTTTGTGACGTCATACTCCACATCAGAATGTCATACAGACTTGGAGGTGGGCTTATATTGCTTGGCTTAGCTTGCAGCAACAAATGGTGACATTTCGATTTCATACCAACACCCTTGCAACCAGTTACAGTACCCTAGCAACTGCCAAATAAACTTCCATTAAAAAATCCCATTAACATTATGCAGATTTTTCTGATGTCATAGCTCTGACATTTAAACTTCATAGCCTTCTCCCTTCACGCTGTCAGTGAGCTTTAGGTATTTCCCTGGCAACTTCCTGGCCACACCCTAGCAACCATTTAGAAGACCCTAGCAACTGCCCAATTTCATAAATAAATGATATAATCTATCATATTAAAACATGCCAAGATTTTTCTTAAACATGTTAACATCATGCTTAACCATGCTAGCATCATGCTACAACATAATAGAATTATCTTAAAATCTGTAAGCATCATGTTAAAAAGTGGTAGCATCAAGCGAAAATCTGTATGAATTGTGTTAAATCATGTTAGCATCGTGTTTAAACATGTTAGCATTATGCTAAAATATGCTAGCGTCATGTAAAATCTATCCTAAACTTCTAAAAATCTATCTTAAACTTCTAAAACTTCAAATCACTTTCAAGGCCCAGAAAAGACATTATTAAATAGTCCATGTGACCACAGTAATTCAACCTTAATTTTATTAAGCAGCGAGAATACTTTTGGTGCAAAAGAAACAAAAAACTTTTAAAAAGCCTTAAAAAAAACTTTATTCAACAATTTCTTCTCTTTCATATTAGTACTTGATGCGCGTTTATTAGAGCACCAGAACACATGCACGTGGTGCTGATAAAGGAGCCAGTGTTCTGACATAGAACCCAGAAAAACCCCAAAAAATTGCAAGTAATTCTATATGTTGGCATCAGCAGACATATTTACCAAGATTGTTTTATGTACACTGTGTGTCTTCCTCTGCTTGTAAACAGTGCAGCGATTCTGGGATCTATGTGTCCTGCGTCAGAACCACACGTATATGTCATGGTACTCTCGTGATTGTGCACAGGAGACTAATACAGAGAAGAAAATTTTCAATAAAGTAAATGTTTTTGTTTATTGCACATAAAAAGTCCTTTTCATTGCACATAAAAAGTCCTGTTTATTGCACATAAAAAGTTCTCCTTAATCAAAATAAGATTGAAGCAATGTGGTCACATGGACTATTTTAAAGATGTCTTTATCACATTTATGGGCCTTAAGAGTGATATTTGCGTTACTGTCTACGATCAAAAAGGTGTCTTATATCATCAAAAATATCTTAATTTGTATTCAGAAGATAAACAAAGGTCTTAAAGATGTGGAACGACATGGGAATTTTTATCTGTTAACTATCTCTTTAACGTACCACCTTGTTTTTTCAAGCGTGCAATTAGTAAACTACAGGCAATTTGACCCTTTAAACCATATTTACATGCCGACACTGTCAAATAGGTGTGCACATGCCAAACCATTTTGGGTATATATAGTGAACAAAAAAATTAATGTCAAAAGAGGAATAAATGTCCACAACCTAAAAGGTCCAGAGTAAATTAGGGAAAAATGACATTTTGGCTGCCTTTTGACAGTTATATAATAAGCAAAGACTTGCTTATTATAGGCCTGATGTTGCCTGATAATGTTGTATAATAATGCACCATCTACTTGCAACTTACTAATTTGGAAAACAGACCTTGATCCATAAAATAACGAACAACGTTACTTAAGGATAAAATCATAAGTTACAACATTATCTGTAAAGCCAGCCAATCTTGATTTTAAAAAAATGTACTGACTTCTATAATACCACAGTTTGCAATGTCTTTTTTGTTGCAATAATGTCCTCGAATTATCTTAATTTTTGGAGCTTTTCGTTTCAAATATTGATATGTGATTACTTAAATTTTATATTTAACGACTTTATATTATCATTTATGACAGGATTATCATTTGCTCTGTTTCTTGTCTCTTTGGCTTTACAGGGATACTCTTATTGTGACGTGTACTAACAGTGCCACCAGTATATTTGCTGGTTTTGTCATTTTTTCAGTTATTGGCTTTATGGCTCATGAGCTCAAAGTTCCAATTGAGAAGGTAGCAGATGAAGGTACATAATAGTGTGCTTGTTTGTGCATGTAAGCCAACACAATAACATGGCAATTCGTAACTATTTTGCGTTTTAATGATTAAATGGCTAATTATTATTAATTTAGGCTATACAATCTGATTTGCGTATTTTTGTATGGCCTGCTTTAGCCCCAGTAATGGTTAAGGGTGGACTTTTATGATTGCTTTCTCTGAAAAACATGTTTTTGTACTAATCACTTTGTAGAATTCATACAAATATGTCACCTCGTAAAATAGTTACGTTTTCCTGTGAGATCAGGTTGGGCAAGCTATGAATAACTATTAAATAATTTTAATTTTGTAATTTAATTTTGGAAATATTTTAATCTTTAGTCTAAAAAAATCTTTAAATATTTTTTATTTGTAGGACCAGGTATAGCATTTGTGGTATACCCAGAAGCTCTGACCAGGCTGCCCTTGTCACCATTCTGGGCCATCATCTTCTTTCTCATGCTGCTTACACTTGGTCTGGACACTATGGTAATGGCATTCATTTAAATTTGATTTTGTTCATATTAATGGTTTTCATGTATTTAAAATTACTGAATAAACAAAACTAAATCACTTTTTGTGTTTACATTTTGTCTTCATACTTTCTGTTTAGTTTGCCACTATAGAAACTATAGTGACCTCTGTTTCTGATGAGTTTCCCAAGTACTTACGCAAACACAAGCCTCTTTTCACTTTGGTTTGCTGTTTGTGCTTTTTCGTGCTGGGCTTCCCCATGATCACTGAGGTAAGAAACCATTAATAACACCATTTCACACCATAGTACACCTTACGTAGAAGTAGGGTTAAGTAGAACTCTGGAAAACAAACAAATAAAATAGGTAAATGGGTAGACTGGTAAATAACCTCCTGGTAATAAAAATATAAACACCAGTAACACATTTACTTAATCTGCTCAAATTTGGTTGATGCTAAATAATAATACAATTTGGTTGTGTTAAGTGTTGGTTTGGGCGGTTTTAGATTGCCTGTTGTTATTGAAAGTTTATATTTGTTTGTTTGTATGTTTTCATCTCCAGAGTGGAATGTACATGCTTCAGCTCGTGGACACATATGCTGCCTCTTATTCTCTGGTCATCATTGCAATATTTGAACTGATTGGAGTCTCATACATTTATGGTATGTATGCATCATATTATCTCTGCAGTAAGATTTCATTACAGTAGGTCTGCTGACATGCTAACATGTTAAGAGAAACCCTAAAGCAAGGGAGAAATACAGAAACAGTACTTTAATCATATTTTTGCCATTGTCAGTACTTTTTATTTCTTCCAAGAATCATGCTAAGCAAATTTTAATTCTTTATTTATTTGTGGTTCAGGTCTAAAACGGTTTTGTGAGGACATTGAGATGATGATTGGGTTTCAGCCAAACAGGTTTTGGAGAATTTGTTGGGCCTTTGTTACACCCACCATTCTTACAGTATGTCTGAATACATTCTAGACATTTTTAGGTTTATACATTTCAAAGTTTTATCATACATCAGTGCTATTACTGTAGTAATACTTTTTTCACACTTTCTCCCAGTTTATTTTGATACTTAGTCTGTACCAGTGGAAGGTGATGACATATGAGAATTACATTTACCCGACTTGGTCCATGGTACTTGGCTGGCTTATGGTCATCTGCTCTGTTATTTGGATTCCCATTATGTTTGTTATCAAGATGCACCTTGCACCTGGATCATTCATAGAGGTAAAAAGCATTTGGATGGGTTGTTTTCTCTTTTCCTCTAGTGTTACTGAAAAGGAATCAATCAGTAAATATTAATAGTGTTGTTAACAGTATAACAGTGGTGTTAAGAGTATAATGTTTTAAACATGTAATTTAGAACTCACACAAGCATTGTTTGTTGAAGAAGTACTATTATCTCCAAAATCTTGTATGCACAGCAAGCACCACACAAACAATTTTGATGCCCCTTTATTTCTCTCTGTACAGCGCCTGAAGTTAGTATGCTCTCCCCAGCCTGACTGGGGTCCATTCTTGATGAAACACCGTGGGGAACGATACAAGAACATGATTGACCCACTGGGCACCAACTCCCTTGGCCTCAAACTCCCCCCCAAAGATTTCCAACTTTCAGCCCAATTTCAGTAGTCTTCCTCACTTCCCTGTGAATGCAACATCTCCCTGCGAGGGTGAGACCTGCACACACGTTAAACTCTATCCTCATTAATCCCCCTTTATGTTACCGTTTTCTTTCAGTCATTTTCCTCCTCTTCTGGGACTTTAAAGGGATTTTTCAGATGGAAAACACAGAGAGCTGTTGTTTCTTTATCCTGAATAAGAATTCATAGTCAGTGTGACAGTGGAGGTCTTTTGCACATTTTAAAACATTCTGACACACCACATTCTCAGAGGCAATGTGATGATGCTGTTGCAACTGTTGAGGCAATATTTGACTAATTATGTATCACACAGTGGTTTTTTATTTTTTTTTATTTGTTAATTACAAAATGACTTCTGATAACTAACCTTTATATTTCTTCTCTGTTTGCTTGTCATCTCTAAAAGTAGCAACATAATTTAGATAAACTGCTGCGTATTCCACAGTGAACTCTAGCTTTTCTGATATCATATTCTAACTCTTTATCTGTGTATACTTATAATCGTACCTTGTGCCTCAGACTTCCTCTATTTATATAATACTGCATAGTACAATGCTCATGAAACCAATTGTGCTACATTATGAAGGGAATTGAGCACATTTCAGTCTCTGCAAATTATAAGCCATTCTACTCTTTCTAACAATTTACTAATCTTGCTGAACTATCTCTACAATGTTATAGAAGCCAAACTTATAGAAAAGTTTCCAGTAGTATAGATTCATGTCATTCTTTAGTGAGGTTATGAAAACTTAGCCATGCAAAACTGAAATTAACTGTGACAACCTTTCTGTGTTGTTTAGAGTAGTACTCAACGGCCAACTAGCTGTTATGTAAACTAATATTTAGAGTATGCTCTGTGTGTTGTGATCTGTTCATAGACTTTGTGAATCCTCCTATTCATATGCAGTACACAGTTATAGTGGAGTACATCATATCAAAACAGTGGAAAAAGACAGGAAGTGTGGTATGTCTGGCTAACCAATGAGGTAAAAGAAGTGATTGTGTCATGTTAAGTAAATAGTTAGAAAATTACTGAGTTACATGTGTTAATACACTGTGCTAGTGTAGTTGACCCTCTAGAATACAATATTGTAACAAATGCTTGCAGAGGATGCATAGATTAGAAAAAACTTTGTTCATCATGTGAAAGTTCACCATTTTCCATCACTGTTTGTCTTCATGAAACAGGGCTTCAGGTATTACTCAGTTTCATAAACCTTATTAGATGTTGGAGTCTGTAGAAGCATCATACTTGTTTGTGACATTATATATATAGACAATTTCCCCATCCAATGCATAAAAGCACAAATAATGCCTTGAATGTGCACCATGCTGTATGCTGGCATTCCAAACCTAGACATGTTGCAAAATATCCCATTTTGAGCTATTTGACACAACTGTATATATGCTTACACATATAATGTTCTTGCAATATTTTTGTTAAGCTGGTCAGTCAAAGCTGACGAAACAATGTACACATTAAGAAGCACCTTTCTTGAACATTATAAAAGTGCTTGTTTTCCACCACAATGATACACAAGCCCTGATTAAAAGTCAAACAGTATTTTTTGTTTAAAGGATTAGTAAAATGTATATCATAGTACCACAAATTGAAGAGAGCCTGAATGCCACACTGCCCAGGCAATGCTAGTAATGTAATAGTTATAATACTGGGAATAATTACATTGACTGGGCTAACTGCATGATGTGTTTTCAAAGCCATGTAATTTGTAAAAATATTATACCACACTAATCACTTTGAATATAGAACATTTTTAAGCAATTACATAGAAAAAGGAAAAGAAAAAAATGTTCTTCAATATATTAGTGTCACAAAGCAGATGCTTCTGTTAAATGTTTAGTGTTAATCTCTCTGTTTACTATATGTGTGTGCTTGTGTGAATGTGTGAATTAATGTGCAGCCCAACTGCTTAGATTTACTGTGTCCAACCATATAATTAAAGGCAGCCTAGAGGTTTGGAAAGAAAACAGTTAGAAAATTTGAAAACAAACAAAAAAATCTGGACTCCCAGTTTTTATGTACTTGGTTTCCGCTGATTGTTGCTGTGGAATATTTGCAATAGGATTTCATAGACATCTATAAAAAATGATTACGCAAAACCTCAAAGGCATTACTGCTTCTTATGCAAATAGATGCTCCTGATGTAATAGGGGTTAGGTAGCACATTTAACAAAATACAAAGCACATATGGGTTGAAAACAGTGCTTGGCTGCTGTTAGCATTGTTGTAATATTTAAGGCTCTGGGTGGTGTTTTTGTTAGTCTTGTATGTCAGTTCGAAAGATATTGTTACAACCCCATTTGTATAACAAATATTCTGTGAAAACAATAGGTAACAGGTTTGCATGTGCTGTTTGTGTTGCTGTGTATTACCCATACGTGTAAACTCCCCCCCCCCTCCCCTCCTCTCCTTTACACTCCTTTTCTTGAATGTGCTCCTTGCTTATCAGCTGCAGCTGAGATTACCACCTTTACCTACCTACAGGCGACACTGGGCAGTAGGCAACCAAAGAAGGAGAACTTTTTAAAGGGTTCTAAAAAATCTTTAAATATAATATTGTAAAACAAAATATATATATACATACACATATTTATATATATAGCCTATATATACTGGGAGATGAAATATATTATTCTGTGTTTGTAGGAGACTAAAGCCCCTTTCACACAGTAATCATGGTAATTTACCAGCAAATTAACAGAATGACATTACCAGTACACAAATGTGCCATTCATTAGCCAGTCTTTTTAACAGTACCATTCACACATTAGTACCAAAAAACTGGTAAACTCTATGTCATTATTTACAAGTGACCACCCAACAGTATTGTGTTTTAAAACATGATGGGGTTTGACTGTTTTCAAATGCATTTGGTTTACATTCATGCAGTTGCATCATATTAGCCAAACATTTCTGACTTGACTTCTGTAAACAGTGCAAAGTAAATGTGTCATCCACATCAGAATGTTGTGATTGGCACAAAGCAGACTTTGTCAAAGCAGACAAAGCAGTGCGTTTTGTGAGTTCACCGGTAATGCTGTTCTGCATTCACACACAGCACCATACCGGTAAATTACTGGTAATGTTACAACTTCACTTACCTATTGGTCCTGGCAATTTACCAGTAATTTTTTAAAAGGTCCCATTCACACATGATCGCTTAATGGCAATTTGCCAGTAATTTACCAGTAAAGAAAGGGGCTTAAAATACTGCCACTCATCCTTTATTTAGTTGTCATTTTGATGTGTGCCAATATGTTATATGACATCTTCAGGTAACCTTTGGCCTTATAGATGTCCTCTGGTAATAAACTATTGTACATATTTCAGAATAATGTTACAGAGTAGCTTCAAATGTCAAAAGTCATTATGTGGTTAGTCTATATCGCAATGTATGTTGTGTCATTTGGCACTTTACTGTGGACCTATCAGAGCATAGGTAAAATTTCTTATTACTTGGGTAATGTCTTATATTTCTGTGTGTTTTACATGAGGTAAATCTGCCTATGGATACAGATATGTACCTCCAAAATATCATACGGCATTCTTTGTTTGAAATATATAGTGTAATTATTAAAAAATATAGATTTTAACTCCTGTGCCAGACAAAAAATAAATACAGCAAAAGGATAAAATATATATTAAAAAGTGCATGTTCTATTTTATTTTAAATGTCATTAATCCTTGAGGCCCTACCTCAGATTTTGTATTTATGTATAGAAATGCAATTTGAATCATAGTATATTTGCCAATAATACAATAAAACCATATTTATCATAAAATGTATAACCTCTTAATCAATAAATAAATGTTAATGTTTTCAACCAGTTGTGTTCTTACATACCAAGGTGTGTTGAATGATTGTTTAGAAACTATGGAAACTATATGTACAAACAACACACACACAATTCAATTCAGTTTTATTTATATAGCACTTTTTACAATGTTGCATTGCTTCAAAGCAGCTTTACACAAAATACTAAGATAAATTTAGAAATCAATAAACAAATTGGAAAAAAATAAAAATGTAGACATTCTACACAATATATGGTATTATAGCAAATATTTTTTGCAATCCTTATTGGACAAGAATATGAAGGATTTGCAATAACACAATGAAACACACACAATACACAAAACAAAATACAAACGTAAGTAATACAATATGTGAGAATGATTACATTGATTGAATAATTACAGAATCCTAAGCTAAGTATATGTCAGCAGTTACGCAGTAAGCAGACAAAAGGGCAACAGTGGCAAGGAACCAAAACTCCAGTGATGTATAGATAGAGAAAAAAAACCTTGGGAGAAACAGGCTTAGCTGGAAGGGCCAGTTCTCCTCTGACATGTTAAAGCTGCAATTTGTAACTTTCCTGGATATAAACGTAGTGCTGGTAGTAGCCATTTATAATTTTATTGACTATTGGGTCTGATTTTGTCAAACACTAAGGAATGTTACAAGCAGAGATGGCGGCAGAATGTTACCAATTGCAGCTATAACATCTTACTGCTGTGACAGAGCAGGGAAATATGGAATTAAGCTAATCTAGGGGTTGGTAAGTATGTTAATAGAAAGATTTATTAAAGTCCATCATAGTCCCATTGATCTGTCATTGGTCGTCCCATCCTGTCTCCGCCACCATCCAGCCCCGACACAGCTGGCTACAGGACTTTGGGGAAATGAAAGACAGACAGTTAGAGCCAGCACATCTGTTCTAATGGGAAGTGTCCCAGGTTCCAGTTTACCTAATTAATGCAGCCTAACAATTCCTTAAGGGATTTGAGTTATAAATCCATAGGACTATGTGTAGGCCAAATTAAAGAGGTGAGTCTTCAATCTAGATTTAAACTGACATAATGTATCTGCCTCCCGGACAAGATTGGGTAAACTGTTCCAGAGTTTGGGTGCCAAATATGAAAAAGATCTACCGCCCGTGCTTGATTTTGGGATTTTTGGGATTATCAGATGGCCAAAGTTTTCCGATCTCAGTGAACGTGAAGGACTATAATAAGAGAGGAGCTCACTCAGGTACGGAGGAGCAAGATCATTCAGAGCCCTCTAGGTGATTAACAGAATTTTAAAGTTTATACGGTATTTAATAGGTAGCCAGTGCAGTCTTGATAGGACTAATGTGGTCATACTTGTACGTTTTCGTAAGGCTTCTGCATTTTGGACTATTTTTTAATTAAACCTGCAGGACAGCCACTTAATAAGGCATTGCAATAATCAAGTCTTGATGTCATGAATGCATGAATTAATTTTGGCAGCGGCTATTTGCACTTAGATGCTATTTACACTACGTGCTAATAGCAACAAAAAAGTATTTTCTTTGCACTAAGTGCAACTAGCGTAAAATGCTATTTACAGTAAGTGTTAATAGAAGGTAGATGCTATTTACACTGTTAAAATAGCATGATTTTCTGCTATTTATACTACTTATTGCAAATAGTGGCAATTATCTGCACCTCAGTATTGTACTACATTATAAAACAGTATACAATAATAACATATTGCGTGCAAATGATAATTTAAATTTAAATTATTAAATGGATGCCACTTTTTCGGGACAATATAATCCCTCCCTACACCTACCCTAACCACACCCGATACTTTCTTTCGATTATGTCCTTCGTTTTCATTGAAAATAAATGCCTTTCCAAAATGATATGACATTTGAAAAGGGAGAAAAAAGAAAGCTCAGCAAAAGGCGGATTCAAACTCGGGTCAACTGTATCAAAAATGACTGCAATACGCTTTACCATCTACGCCTCTAGAGCAGTTGTTTGACTATTGTCTTTTGTACTGTTGACTATCCCAATCACATGTTGGTTGGTGGAGTTAGTGTGCCAACAAGGCGGGCTATTTGCACTAAGTGCAAATAGACATTCCAATTAAGATTTATTTTTCTGTGTTTGACATAGAGAGCATGTGTCGTTTTGATTATTTTTAAGCTGAAAAAATGCAGTTTTACAGATATTGGAAGAGTGGTTTTCAAAAGACAAATTGCTATTGAAAAGGACACCCAGATTCTTAGCTGATGTAGCAGGCTTTATAGAGTTTCCATCAAGGCTAAAACAGTATTCTAGGTTGTTCTGTGTGGAAGATTTTGGTCCAATAATTAAAACTTTTGTTTTGTCTGAATTTAGTAGTAGAAAGTTGCTAGTCATCTAGGTTTTAATATTGACTATACATTTAGTTAGTTTGATTAAGTTATTTTTCTTATTCAGCCTTGAAGAAATATACAGCTGGGTATCATCAGCATAACAATGAAAATTAACTCCATGACTCCTAATAATTGCTCCCAGAGGTAGCATGTACAGGGTGAACAGTAAAGGCCCAAGCACTGAGCCCTGTGGCATTCCATACTGAACTTGTGATTGATATGACACCTTTTCATTTGCAGCAACAAACTGGAATCGGTCAGATAGATATGATTTGAACCATGCCAGTGCAGTTCCATGTATGCACACATACTTTTCAAGCCTATTTAACAGAATGCTATGGTCAATAGTGTCAAAGGCTGTGCTAAGATCTAGTAGAACCAGAAGAGAGATGCAGCCACGATCAGCTGACAAGAGAAAGTAATTTGTCACTCTGATGAGAGCAGTTTCTGTACTATGATATGGTCTGCATCCGGACTGGAAATTCTCACAGATACAGTTTCGTTCCAAGAAGGGACATACACTATATTGCCAAAAGTATTGGGACACCCCTCCAAATCATTGAATTCAGGTGTTCCTATCACTTTCATGGCCACAGGTTTATAAAATCAAGAACCTAGGCATGCAGACTGCTTCAACAAACATTTGTGAAAGAATGGGTCGCTCTCAGGAGCCCAGTGAATTCAAGCATGGTACCGTGATAGGTTGCCACCAGTGCAGTAAGTCCATTTGTTAAATTTCCTCACTACTAAATATTCCATGGTCAACTGTTAGGGGTATTATAACAAAGTGGAAACAATTGGGAACAACAGCAACTGAAGTGGAAGGCCACGTAAAATCACAGAGCGGGGTCAGCACATGCTGAGGCACACAGTGCACAGAAGTTGCCAACTTTTTGCAGTCAATAGCTACAGACCTCCAAACTTCATGTGGCCTTCAGATTAGCTCAAGAACAATGCATAGAGAGCTTCATGGAATGGGTTTCCATGGCCGAGCAGCTGCATCCAAGCCTTACATCACCAAGTGCAAAGCAAAGTGTCGGATGCAGTGGTGTAAAGCACGCCGACACTGGACTCTAGAGCAGTGGAGACATGTTCTCTGGAGTGACAAATCATGCATTTCTGTCTGGCAATCCCATGGATGAGTTTGGGTTTGGCAGTTGCCAGGTGAACAGTACTTGCCTGACTGCATTGTGCCAAGTGTAAAGAATGGTGTGGAGTTGTTTTTCAGGAGTTGGGCTTGGCCCCTTAGTTCCAGTGAAACGAACTCTTAATGCTTCAGCATACCAAGACATTTTGGACAATTTCATGCTCCCAACCTTGTGGGAACAGTTTGGTGATGGCCCCTTCGTGTTCCAACATGACTGCGCACCAGTGCACAAAGCAAGGTCCATAAAGACATGGATGAGCGAGTTTGGTGTGGAGGAACTTGACTAGCCTGCACAGAGTCCTGACCTCAACCCGATAGAAAACCTTTGGAATGAATTAGAGCACACACTGCGAGCCAGGCCTTCTCGTCCAACATCAGTGCCTGACCTCACAAATGCGCTTCTAGAAGAAGGGTCAAAAATTACCATAAACACACTCCTAAACCTTGTGGAAAGCCTTCCCGAAAGAGTTGAACTGTTATAGCTGCAAAGGGTGGGCCAACTCCATATTAAACCCTACGGATTAAGAATGGGATGTCATTAAAGTTAATGTGCATGTAAAGGCAGACGTCCCAACACTTTTGGCAATATAGCATATCTGTGAAGACACTTTTTCAAGTATTTTGGAAATAAAAGGTAAATTTGAGATGTACTTACACACAACATCAAGTACATACACGATACAAGTCTACTGTGCACTTGTTGCTTAGCGTTAAAAATGTATTTTTATGTTTTCTTCTCTTTTACTACTACTACTGATTATTCCACTCTTGCACCTAAGGCAGCCCGTAGAACTGTATGATAAAAAGTTAAGAAATTTGTCACACTGGTAGTGGACAGTCTGCCATAGACAGTTGCCATAGCAAATTTGGAGTCTCTAGCTCAAACCCTGTAGTGCCACCAATAGTTCAAAGATACACAAAATTTGTTCTAGTCAATTCTGACAGCATTTGTCCAATTTACATAACACATGGTATGTAGCATCTAGACAAAACTCATGACAAAAAGTTATGGAATTTGTGGTGATTGGTCAAATCGCTGTCTTGTGTTAACAAATTTGACGACAAGTATATAAAATAGACTTCAGGCTGTATCTTTGCAAAACTTTTGTGTATTGACTTTAAATTAAAAAAGGGATTTTTGATATGGTGTTCTCAAATGGTGTTGTCTTGGTGAGGCAGTAAAATTCTGGTAACAAATGGCAAACAGTATGTCTCTAATATCTACAGCATGCATTGAGCGATTTATATCAAACTTGGGCAATATGGTGTGATAGGCTGATGACATTGATATGACTATTGTAATTCACGGTTATAATGCCATCAACTGGCAACAGGCAGTTAAACAAAGTTAAACAAACTTTAAAAAAGTCCACTAACATTAAACCAGACTTGGTCAGAATAATGTAGAGACATGGCAGATGTTAAACTCTAAAAGGATTTGTGACTGTGATGGTGGGTCATAGTGCCACAAGCAGTTGCATGGGGTCCCTCTGGCCACTAGGGTACCCCATGCCATGTGTTCGGATATTGTTGCCTGTTTCCAGTCAATCGTATGATAGCATAAATTGTGCAATTTTAAAAGCGAAAACGCAGAATTATCAGTCTGGTACAGAGAAGAGGAAAAAGAAGATTAGGAAAGAAAGGAGCATGAAAATAGTATTGTTGAATTTTGAGAAGATTCACTTTGCGAGAATTGTAATAAGAAAACTGCATTAATGTAACAACAGCGTCACTATATATTCTTTAAAATGCGTAATAATTCTGGACCGGCAGTAGCAGTGTGTGTGAGTTTTAAGTTATATCATTATTGCTGTAAGTATTGATTACCGGGGCTTTAAGGATTGGAAATTATAAGGAAATTTCTATCAAAAATATCCCCTACCTCTCATGTCGTCTTTGGAAAGCTATAACAGGGCTTTTTCAGAAATGTGGTGTGGCCAAGTGTACAAATAAGTCTATACTTCCTAAATGAAACATCAGCCAATCACAAAATTAAGGCAGTATCATTAGTATGATGTAACTTGTGACACTATTAAAGCATACAATTTATTTTGTCGCAGTTAGGTATGTGTCGCAGTATGTGGCACTATGACAGTTGCAAACATTAAAAATGGGAAATTTTAAATGATATGTGTAATGGAAATGTTATTTAGCAGGCATTTTTTAACACTTGCTAATTAATTCCTAATATCTTTAGACCCACGCAACTACTTTCAAGCACGTTACATGTGAGACACGTTACTTTGCAAACTAGTCCTAATTTTTTTACTCAACCTCAATAAAATCAGTGCAGTAGAATTCTCTCAAGGTCAATAATTTTAATTACAAAAAAGTTTAATTTTACCATTTGGAAAGCTGTTTTATGAGGGCATGTCCAAGTGTAGCAACAAGTCTTTATTTCCTAAACGTAACATCAGACAATATCAAAACTAATTGAGCTCATGTATCTTGAGATACTAAAGAGGCATGTTAAATTTTATGGTGATTGGGCAATAGATGGTGCTATGACAGCTATAAACATTAAAAATTTGACATTTTTAATGGAATATCTAGTGCAAAAAGTTAACACCTATTATTTTAGACCCATGCAAAGGTCTTAAAGTTTAAGAATTTAAAATGTATCATACAGACCACACCGTAGGGCCCAATAATTTATTATACAGACCACACTGTTCATCATACAATTTATTATACAGACCACACCGTAAGGCCCAGAGACTTGGAACTTGGTCAGATGGTGCTTCTCCATGAGAATACTTAGACACAAGGACTTGGTCAATGGGGGGGGTGCTACAGCGATTGAAAATGTATTAGTGCTCATAACTCTTTTACCATTTGCCGTATCAACAAGTGCCTTGTACCGTTGGAATCCTCAGCTCGTTTCATTTCCGCCATGAAAAGTTTCCAGCCATTTAAAATATTTTACAGAACCTACTTTTGCAAAGTCCTAGGTTTTACTAACAATTAGAACCAAACCAGTGCTGCAATATTCTCTGGAGTCAGAAACTTTATAATTATAAAAAAAATAAAAATCAGCTACTGGGGGGCACTATCAAGTTTTTTGGGTGGAATAATGCTAGCATAGTATGTGACGATTGGCAAACACACAAATTATTGATGTGTTAATATGAACTCTGAACAGCTTTGCCTCTAGAACCACTGCTGTCAATCAGACCAGCCCTCAAATATTTAAGGTTATTTAAAAAAACCTACTTCTGTGAACAAAAGCAAATAGGCAAAAGCAAAAATATAATTGCAAGCAGCGATGATGGACCAAAGCACTATGACACCATCATCACCTAGTGCTTTTTAGACACCTAGTGCATAGTTGTCACATGCATTTAATTCAGAAAATAATAGAGGATTTTTATAATAATTGAAGAATTGAGAATTGAAGTCTGTTCTAAATCCTATCTAAGTGACACACTTTCTGCTGGCAGTTGGTGGCACTATAACTGTGACAATAGCTACAGCATGCACTTTTCAGAAAATGCATAATGGTCAACTTTCTGCTGGGTGGAGCTTATGGGTGTTGGGGAAAGTTTTTGGGTTGTCATGACTGATACACATACCAGCTTTGTACAAGGGTATGCATGTATGTTTGATATATGCACCATCATTTTGTGCCCCGTATCGGGGGTGCTACCAAGCCCATCAACAGCAGGAGAAGTGGATATTTTGTGGATTTGTGGATATTTTATAATATTTTGAAAAAACAGATTCAAAAGAGCAGCTGTAGAAAATTGTTACCAAATGTTTATGAGGTAGATGTTGTGACTATGTAAACATTTCAGACTGTCATTTATCTGTGTTCCAAATTTCATAACTTTCCTATGTACTTTACTGTAGACTGAGAAGCGGAATAATAGTAATAATGTGTGACGCTGGCATTACTTTGCATGTTGCTAGCATGATTTAGCATGATAAATATGCTAAATAAAATATGGCTTATTCATGGTAATGAGGCTGTCAGGGTGATCTAAATGGTTGCTAGTGTTGGCCATGAAGTTGCCAGAGCAATAACTGAAGCCCAAGGGTACAGTAAACGGTTGCAAGGATGTAGCTAGACAGCTACCAGGGTAAAACCAATTGACAGATGTGTGTGTAAATCAAAAGAGTCAACTCTGTCTCTATGATGTTCTGGTGCTTAGATATAGCGAATATATGTTGTTTGCTAGGATGCTGTAAAAGGAACGGTACTTGGTGAAGCATTTTTGGACATCTATGAGATGAGAAAAATAATATTTTGGAAAGCTGTTAAATAAACATAGATAAAACCCATTACAACACAATAAAATAATTTATAACTTTAGGCCAATATGTGGCGTCGTCACCAAATTTGGTGGTCAGCATGTTGTTTCAATGACACCTACAAAGTTTCAAGTCAATACAAAAATATTTAGTGAAGATTATATA
>JAZGTK010002678.1:4798-30623 GCA_036877625.1 Ambastaia sidthimunki | reverse complement strand
ACAATTGAGATTGTGGACGTCATGAGCACCAGTACCAAGCTGGTAAGACAATTGGAGGTCATCCGCAGTTGCTGGAGACCCTACAAGGCTGTTTAACCACCATGACCGTCACCACCAAACCAGCACTTTAACTTTGTGCTGGAAAAAGTCTTAACTATGAGATTTTGAGGAGTTTTGCTGAGGCTTTGGTGTCAAGCTGTTTATTGTCTCTGGGTCGAGATGTACCTGTCTTTGAGCCGTGATCCAGATAGGCAGGCTGCCATTATCCCAGTACTCATCCACAAACTGTGTACTGTAATACTCTTTCCTCTCAGATGTGGTTGTGTTGAACCACACGTTGTGAATAACTCCATGGTTCTCAATGTACCTTCCTGGAAAAAAACAAGTTTTCTCTGTTGAACTGAGTCCTGAGAATACTTTTATACATTGCTGTGACCTTCAAATACATCCATTGTCTTTAGGAAAAATTTTATTTTCTCAGGAATTCTTTTAAATCATACATTTTCCCCCCGATATGTCATTTAGTGGTGTTCAGTACTAGTACACCCTAAATATTTGGACTGTAAGTAGAGGGTAAAAAACTTGCAGTTTTTAGGGTCACCATCAATCATGTATTTACAAAATTACATTGCTGTTTTTCTCCTTACCGGTTAACAGGGTAAAGTGTGAAGGACTAGTGATGGTTAGGTAAGGTGGGGTCACATGTGCTGCCTTCACTCCTTCTTTAGCCATTCGGTCCAGATTTGGAGTGTCCACATCTCGGTCGTAGTCCCACCTGAAGCCATCAAAGATGGTCAGCAGCAGCTTGTTTCTGCCCGTGGTGCATCGTTCTCTAGCTGGGGCTGAGAGAACTGCAGGAAACACAAGCAGTCAAAGACCCACCAATAACAGCATGACAACTATTCCACTAATCCTGGTTCACACAGGTATGGTTTTGATTTACAGTAACTGTAATCTGATGACTTGTTCTGGACTAACCTGGGTTTATGGTATGGATTGCATGTTTATGTTATCTTATCCGGTGACTTTATCAGAAGTTGTAGGGCAACAGTAATTACTCAGCTTTTTGTCTTTCATTTAATTCTGATTGCTTATAATAAAAGATTAGGCAGAGAAGTTTGAAATCTGTGTTTCCCAGCCATTTTGTTTTGTACCCCCACAGTTTTATCATAAAGACTCAAATATCTTCACTAACATCAAAACAGTAATGTGTTCCTTTTAATTTATATTATAATTATTTAGCATGATCTGTTAATATCAGTAAAGTCACTTAAAAACAACAGACTAAGCACCTATATTCTATTGGACTTTAAGTGAATAAATGTATCAACTTCAACTTTAAACTACTCCCTCTTATTTTAACTACATCCTGGATACATGTACCATTGGTTGGAAACCACTGTTTTCTATGTCTAGGGTGTGTCTTGATAAAGATACAGTATGTTTATAGGCGCTCAACACTGTCATTACATTAGTTACGTATCTGCTTCTAGATAGCACCAGAAATCCTTTCATTAATCAGACAGGAATGACCTCTAGTAATACTTCAAGGAATGACCTCAAGTGTTCAAGTTGCAAGGGTCAGGGTCTTCTGAGAAACTCAAGCACAAAAGCATGTAGGAACAAAACTGTGAACCCAGCGACCCTCTAGCTGCTAAATCATTTGTGCTGGGGGTTTGGAGATAAATGCTGCAGTCTAGATCTTTAGCCATGGGCTTATGGTACCTTGTACCTATTTAGTGAGACACCTCATATTACATAACTATAGCCTACTTATAAAATATGCATGGCCGTTGAAGACTGAAGGCATTTACATTGTGTAATTGTGCAATATTTATGCATTTTCTCAGATTATTTATAAATGATGCACATTGGACGGTTCTTGTGAAAAATCTATGACTCAGAGGAATATGTTAATGCTTTTAGGTGATATTTTCATGAGATCAGATAAATCAGGTTGTTCTTCCAACTTATGAAAATGATGGAACTGTTGCATTAGCTGGATTTAATAGTGCTTTGAAGGCATCTACAGAACGTCCAGCAGAGGGCAACATTTACTTATGGTTTCTAAAATGTGGCACCGTAGGGTTCTCCCTCATTTTTGCTTTTTAGAAATGATTTTCTGTTTTAAATATTTTCCAGTCCCATTTATAACAATGATAATATTATGCTTATGGTACCATTCCAAAATTGACTCCCAAAACCTGAGCAAAGACAGATAATCATAAGATAATTTCTCGGGTCATACTGCCACTTTTCAGAACCTGCTTTTAAGTAGTGATTGATTGATTTGATTGAGAATTAAAACTGTACTTTTTGCAAATAGCTCAGAATAATGTTTTATTCCCTGACAATATACTGGATATGATTGGCATTATTTATTATAGTGGATAAAGCTCAAAGCAGGATTAGTTGGTTCTTTGTTACTTACCTTGTTACTTTGTTTTGTTAGTAAAGTTGTTGGTGAAGTTGAGGAGCATTGTTCTGTCTGTTTATTCTTGTAAAGTTCTTTGTGTCTTTAATGCTTTCGTATATATGCACATTTTACTAGAATAAACAAAAAGTCTTGTTACACAGACGTTTTAGCTTTAAGCATGTAGATGTCTAGGTCTTCTGTCCCTCCATATTCCAATTCCCTTTTTATTCATTGATATTATGTGGGGATGTATGCATCTACATTCCTACGTGTTTATTAGATGTAGCCCAGAAGACCTACAAGATCCTCTGAACATCATTGGTTGACATAAACAACCTCTTACTTTTCCTCCAATGGTGTTGTTGGTAATTTCATGGTCTTGACTTGGCTTTCAATAACTGCAGCACAGATGCTTGTTTTATATTACAACCTCAATGTGACGCACCTTCATGACCCCAAAACTCATCTCATTTCATAATGCTGTTTATGATGTACTTTCCCATCCCCCACCTACCTGCTGTACTTACTAGGTTAAAGAGAAGTCAAATGCTAGTCGTTGTAGAGTGTTGGTAATGTGTGTTGTTGTCTATTAAAAACATACTGTAATTGTAACCTTGGAGAGTGTTTGTCGCATGCCGATATTTAATCCAGTTTAATTATGCCAGGTATTAAAATACACATATTATTGCAAACATTCTCAATTGATTTTTTTAACTATCAATGTGTTGTGTGTGTGGGGGGGTTGTTTGTTGGCATGGTGGCCAGGAATATTGATCCATTTGTTTGTTTTTTTATTAGAATTTTAAATAGTACAAAGTCTCCATAATTATTAGAAATTTTAAAACATGGTTGAAAATCTTGCCTCTTAAGAAATAAGAACAGGTAGAATCACACACATATTAATGATGTCTCTCTGAAAGCTGCTTCTTGTGGAGGCTGGTCAGTGTTTTATGAGGCGGCCTTATTGAAGTCAATCAAATCATCTGACAGCTAGTTCCTCAGATGGGTTTTGCTTTTGGCCTTGAAAAAGGTTCAAGGTGAACATCTAATCTCTTTGAAGATAAGCTATTACAACCATCAGCTCTCATTTACATTCCCCTACATACATGAACAGTAAGTGAAAGCTGTGTGTATGTTGTCTGGGAGGCGGCACGCACAAGTTTCCTGTCTTACTGTGGACTGATGTGTAGCTTTTAGTTGACATTACATGAAAATTGCTTTGGTACAATATAGATTACAATGGATTTCTAAATTGCTGCTCAGATTTGGAATTTTAGAGGCCTGTAATTCTGCGTTTTGATTGGATGATTGAACTACTTGGGCCAGTTTGGTGCATCAAAGTTCCAAAGTGTCCGTCTGGGCTCATGGAGCATATGGTTTTTATTCACACCTTATATTTGGTATGAACAGGTAGTGTGTCTGGTAGATGGCCAAAGGGTGGAGGTCTCCATGTGGCACTGTGCAAGCGGGATTAGAACTAAGCCTGGCTAAATCTCTGGTTAGGTTTAGTCTTAAGCCTGCACCGGGCACTTCAAATAACACATCCTAAGCCCTCAAATACTAGACTGTGGCCTGTGTCAAGCATCCTCATCTATCATATTACAAGTTTGAAAGGCACCTTGTAACACTTGTTCTGAGCCCTTAATAGTTTTTATGGGTTTACCTCAGTAAAGACACAGGCCAAACTAATGAAGAAGATGAACCTGATTTTAAAGGGTAAAGGAGTGGAGGTTAGCGCCTGTTAAATACCACTGAGTGAACACACTGTTTTAAAGTATGTCGTTAAAGATGCATTCACTGATAGACGACTTATAAAATCCCTTTTCTGCCATACAACAGAAAAGTTTTTATAACTTTTAGTCATAAAATAGTATTTTTGAAAAAAAAAAGCAATTATGTGAGTTCATAATTTTAAGGTACTAAATTTGAGATGATAGTTGTGATTATGATAATAAAAGATTCCTATATATGATTTAGTGCTTCATAATTATGACTGAAATGTATATTACGATGACTTCATATTTAATAAACTATTTCATAATTGTGACTCATAAGTACAAGTCAAAGTTTATAATTCGTAGTTTACAAGTTCTACAAGTTTATAATGACTATAAATAAATTAAAAAATTTTAGCTTTTGTAAACCATATTGTTAAAGGACTGGAAAAGCGTCTTCCTCTGTATGCCTCTGCTATATAGAAAATGAATAGATGTTTGTGCGCGTATATTGATATTGTTTGTGCGAATCCCATGAAAACAAGTTGTTAAGTGGTTGTATCAGTCAAGCGGGGTTTGTAATCAAGCCAGAGGAGAGAATCCCGTAGACTTCCTGTGGAGAAGTGACATCTTGTCTTATATTGACTCATCAGCGGCTAAATGGTGCTGAGGAAAACAAGGAACAGTAAAACATAATAGTTAATATTGCACATTTCATCTAAGCAGGTTTGTTTTCCTGCTGTTTTCAGTCATTTGTGCTCGTATGACGGAGGGCGTAAGATGAGGTAAAGCGTTCGCTCGGCCCTGCGCCGTGCTCATTTGTAACAAATGCATTCAGCGCCGCACCACTTTGCATTCAACTCTTATTGCTTAATTAGTTTTAACAGCAAATGTTGTTACACAGCAGCAGTCACATACGGATCTAATACTGAGATCTCTCTCATTAATTAAGTGCGTTAATTGTGAGTATAACAGATGAGTGCAGTATGGCTGGCTTCCTCTCCTGCCTCTCGTCTGCGCTGTTTATCACGGGGACATGAGCTGTCAGCGGCTTCTCAAACTCCACCAAAGCTGCAACTGGCTAATTACCTGCCACTCAGGTTGAACTCTTCAGGAAACTTGGGTTAAAAAATGCACATTAATCCGGCTTTGTTTTGGTTTAGTTGAGTTTAAGTTCAGGTTAGGGCATACTAAGACCCAGAGGTTCACTCTGACAGAAGCCTCGCCAGAAGCTGTCTGTTTTTCTTTTTTAATCTGGATTTTTGTGGCCAACAGACCACAAATTGATAGATCTTATTGGAGCACATTTCAGTAAGACTCGTTTTTGTGTATCTTTGAGCTTATTATAATGCTATGATCAATATGGCCTGCGCCACGGACTCGCCCAAGAGGAAACCTGTCAAATAAACAATGTAAAACATCCAAGAGGCTCAGACCTCTTGTGGGAAAACAACGTATCTCATTTGAAATGGTATTTTTAGTCATGTAATCAATTATAGAAGTAACACAGTAGTTTGCTGTTGTCCACAATCAAGCTACAAAGAGGCAAAGTCCACCGTTATTTCCTAGAAGCTTTCTTTGATCAACTGCTTTATCTAATCCGTTCTTACAGAGAGCATTTTTTCTTTGCCTGGGAACATTGTGTATGGTGTGTGTGTAAATTGTGCACCTCTATAATCTATGGCTTTGCTTGTGTGCCTGTGCTGTGTGTTTGTACCTGGACTGGCGCAGTGAGGCATGAGGGCAGGGTGTAAGATTGCCATGCCACCTTAGCGCCCTCCCCTGACTGCTGGCCGGCCACTGGAACAGCGGCCCCTTGTGTGCTGACAGTGATGTATGGGTAATTTAAAAAGTCGTTCTTTTTCAAAGCAGCCAGCTGCTGAGAGGGCATCCAACCACAGCCCATTCCCACACAGTATGGAGAACAAACTCATTTAAATTTACTTTACAGATCAAGGCAAATCAGATCTACATTAATGGGGCCGCATCCTTTTTGTATTTCCGCCGTGGGCTTTCACATAAAACACACAAATAACCCAACTATACTGATTATCTCTCACATTACCAAGATAGAGTGGAAAAAAGGCTGAGTTATGCGGTCATTTAAATGCGGAACAAAATGGGAAAAGTTGGACGGTGGGAAATTAAAACTCAAAACAAGTAATAACGCCACGACGGATCAATGTTATGAACTCTCTGGTAGTACAACTCCTAATAAATTAGAGGCCGGAATTGATTTTAGTTACGCACGCTGCATTTCATGTGTTTTTTTTCTTCTGCCATTTTCTGTAATATAAATGTATCTTGTAGCTTTATTGGTTGTGTGTGGGTAATGAGACGCCCACACCATAATGCTGAAGGTCTGTGAGGTTCATTAACTGAGAGGTTGGTCTCTTCAGGTCAGGGATCAGAGCTCTCATGTGGAAAGCACACTTGTGTTCATGGGTCTCCAGGATAGAGCAGGTTCCTACCACCAGTGGGTAAGAAACAAGCACCAGGCAATTTAGAAAAATAGCATGTTTACTGGATGACACTTTCCACAGGGCTTCAGAACTGCTAACTAACAGGATTGCTAATTTAACCCGAATTAAACTTGGCAGGGCCTAGCTACTTGTGCTGGTTTGTAGTTACTGATAAATGTATTTTTTTTTTTTTATAGGTATTTTTTTTGCCTAGAAAGATTGTTTTCATGCTGGGCTAATTATACGTTAGCAAATACACGGAGCAGAGTTTAAGTTTACTGTGACTAGATTCTTTATTGGTTGACCAATATGTTGGCCAAAAGGTAGGAAAACAAGTGATCTACAAAAACCATGATGAGAGACTCTTCTCTTGGCAAGTAAATTCAAGCCAACATTTGTATGCCGGTTTTGTCTTGAACACAGTGTTCACAATTGTTGATTGACAATGTAAATCATGTCTTATTGTCCAACAGATCGCCCCCTCCAAACTATATTCAGTTGTTGAACATTATACTTGTGCAGGAGAAGTCTACTAGCAAATCTTGTACATGAGTAAATGAATGTTTGACTCTTGAAAAGGCTACATAAGTTTTGCCTAATTAGCCATTGTCTGTGTGTGAGAGCGTCAGATAACTGTCATCGGTTACATATTGCCTGCTTTCTGTCTCCTATTTTACACTGAGCTAATTAAAGCCTAATTTAAAGGTTTGCTTGCTTTCTGTCAGTCCGCCGTTGCCCGTAATGTGTTTTTCTGACAGAAGAAAAATATAGCAATCAGCGTTATGTTCCAGGCTTAATTAAGCAGGCGGTATAGAAAACACGGCTCCGGCGCGGGTTCGATTTGACCTCGGGTTCCTCGCGATAGATTAGCCTCTCGCAGCTAGAGGCGGTGCGGTGAGTATTTGTATCCTGCGGGGCGAAGATCGCCTGTGTACTTGTGCGGGGTGCGAACTTCTGTTATTAATGAAGAAGTGGCGTATCCGAATGGGTCACATCCGGTTATCTGGAATAATGACAGCGGCCAATTAACGTCAGCGATGTGACGCTTCGGATCTGAAATGTTGTCTAGATAGGCAGAGAAGGACGCCGGGCCGCTGGGATTCCCTGTTGTTTGCAAGGTGATAGTGGAGCGGAGTGGGCTCTAATCAGCCGCTGAGTGACAGCACTCCCAAAACCAATTCCTGCACTGTAATCCCCCTTTTGTGGACAGCGTTGGAGATAAGTTGGCCAGGTTAATGCGTTGTGCTCTTCTATGCAGCCACACGTTGACAGGGCCCTGACAGGTAGACATAGACACAGGTGCTTGTTTATGCTAATGGCGTGTCGGACTGGCCAGATAGAGACGTTGTGGGTATCTGGGAGAGCTGTGTGCGTATACACACACACACACACACACACACACACACTGATGCCCTCTAGCTGCTACTTTACTTTGACTGGTGGCTACCATAAACAGAGGCTGATTGAATGTGTACAGATCTGTTACCATGGTACAGACTTTTAAAAAAAAATTTCAAACACCCAAATGGAAATCGAGGTGGAGCCCATGGTTCTGCATACATGTGTGTGTGATTATAGAAGTGTTTAGAGAGGGTAATGGATAGGGGTGATCCTTGGTTTCTGTGGTTGTCCCCTAGGTCGACAGCTCAACGGGGAACCAGGCGTAGAGGGTCATTACTCATATCTGCACACACAGGGAGGAGTCGGAGAGGGTGGAAGCTATGAATCAAGGGCGAGCAGCCATCACACAGAGATTGATGAAAAGCCAACGCATGGTTAAGCCTGATTTCATTTACAAGCACAATTTTACCAAGGTGGGAGGGGCGTAAGTGTGTATGTGTGTGCGCGCGGAGGGGACAAACAACACACCCCTGGGCTGAGATTTCATAAAACAAATACTTGTAATGAATAATGGTATGGTGACTTTGATTGAACACGAGCGTGTTGGGGGTTGATCAACAATGCAAAAAAGGCCTTCTAGTACCTGCAGTCGAGGTCACGTCCTCTTCGATGCATGTTTATAGCTCAGGGTGAAACATGACGTGAATCGATTATCATACACACTCTAATTATTCTCATGTTTTAATGCATAGAAAAGCGAGCGGAAAAGACCAGACGCTAGGCGAAATGCAAATGCAATCCCGATAAGGTCAGTAAAAATGTGCTCTCAATCATTACTGTGTCAATGTGTCTGTGGCACTTGATTTTGACAGATTCTGTCACTATTTGAATTCCTTGTAACAGTTTGTACATTTTCCATTCACAGGGTATTTTCATTTCTAAAAATTCCCAATATAACTGTCTTTACGATTGTATGGAAACAAGGTAAATGACTGAGCACACAGATAAAAAGTTCACCCAGTAATGTTGAGTTTCTGCTATCTCATCTCGGTGATCTTGGGCCTTATAATGACAAGACTGGAGATGGTGCACTAAGTTCATTAAATGAATAGTTCACCGTCTTGTAGTTCCAAATTGCAAACCAGCTGGTCATGTGATCTCAACATGGCCGTCTCCGTGAGGGAGTGACATATTTGTACTTCTTCTATGAGTACTATTTTCAGATTTACAGAAAATAAAATTTTTTATAATAAAATAAAATTACTAAGTGCACTATTTTGTGGTTTTGAGAAGAGCTTAAATGACTCCTAATTCATACGTTCATAACTGACATTAAAAAAGCTGGGCCGAAATCCTGGCAGCCTCTCTAGCTTTTATGTGGCTGCTCTGTGTTTGGTCATGAGGATGTAGTGTTTACCCTGTAGAGCTCATCCTGAAAACACACACCTCCAAAATAATAGAGCTCCTTACTTATTTAGCCCACGGCACTGCTTCAGTCAATGAAATGGCTCTCACCAAGGGTATAAATGACTCCAAGGGCAGAGGGCGCTCAGGGTTCCGGATGGGGATTCTCTTTTTGTCTGCTCTCCTCTGCATTTCCCCAGGGCCACTCCAAACTAATGGGTGCATGTTCCGCTCCGGCATTCCATTCCAATTTAATAATAATGATATTTGCACAGGACGCCCTTTGCTTGCACAGTGTAATTACCTACTTTTTATATGATCTCTATTATTGGAAATCAATGTCGATAAGAGCACCCCATTAGAGCTTGTTATTATCACAGCTTGGGTTTTGCTACACTGCCATTATTATTTTACACACTCTAGACTGGCAGGGTTTATGGCCCTGCTCTCTGCAGCCTGGCTAGAGTGTCAGTCTAATTCACAGACCTGCAGCGAGGGAATAGGACCCGAGCACCGGGCGTTCGAAGTGGGAAAATCACCAGCGAGCGGTTTTTAAATCAGTCGGCGACTGGATCCGGCCGAATGTTAAAACCGACAGCTGGAAAAGAGATAATGGTAGCTTTAAGAATTAATGAATTAATTTTTTAAGCGGAACTTTCAGCCTTGTACAGGTCAGATAAGGAATTCTCTCCACAGGAATGGTAAAATGTGCAGCTTTGTCGTGCTCCCCACAGAGAGAATGAAATTATTTTATTGTCACTGAATATTCCTTTAATGAAGCGGTATAAATTATTCCACATCATCAAACAGTTTTTGCCAGTGTGTTTCCATTCTTTCTATAAGTGATCAAAATAATGTCAAAGTGCGTCAGTTTTTCTTGGTAAATATGAAATGTCAGAGCCGTGACACAGATTGTTATTTTGTATAGCAACTCTGCTAACTTAACTGTAATATTTATTAGAGTGACAGTAGTTCAGCAGTTTACACAACAGCAGTTGAGAAACCAGTTGTGTTGCATCAAAACGCTATACTGCTGTGTTTATAATATTGCACATGCAGTTTCACAGCCCAGCGAACTGAGAAAATAATCAAATGCCTTAACATATATGAAGGAACGTTATAGCGAGTCACATTTTCCCGGCTCTGCTGCTGTAGCACACAAACTCTTGACATGTAAAGGCTGTGGTGAGGACACAGGCTTTAGTATTTCAGTAGTTTCCTATCTGTTGTAAAAAAGGCAAAAAGCCTGACAATGAAACAGTGGAAAGACATCAGAAATATCCTTCACATTTTCCTGCTAGAATTTAGTTGTAGCGTGTAAAATGCAAGCGTGATTCTAATGTCAGTTATTCATTCGCCTTTAATAGATCTGGATGGCGTCCAATCAGCCGTATCAACAGCAGCTTGACGGTTCTGTCATAATATTTTACGCCGATTATAAATGTCATTAAACGATACCTGATGTGCAGCTCACCACAAAACCCAATCGCCACTTCTCTGCAATCTTCTCGTATTGATTTCTGGAGAAGATCTTGCCCGCTTCACGGAATCTTGTTTTTCAGAAGGTAGGCTGTGTGCCAAAAGGGGGTTGGAGGAATCAGACACAGGAGAAATAATAACTCTGGCATTTACTGCAGCAGGAATAAAGATGGTTGGATTGAGCCATGCAACACCATGCTAACAGGTCTCTGTGGCGAGGGGCGTAGAGGAGGAGAGCAGCTAAATGGAGATGCAAGGTACACTTGAGATGCAAGGTAGACCTGAGAACAGATAAGAGCGAGCGTGAATCAATGGGAGGTAAAGAGAGTGAGAGAGATGGAGGCGGCGATGTTGGAGAATCTTGTCTGGACATATCGAGTGGAATGGAGACAGTTTGACATGGTTCCTAGACTAAGTGCTGTGTGCTGTGAATTCAGGTTTAGTGTCTGTAGAGTCTGAATACGTTTACTTTTAACGTAAAACCCAATGACCACAAATGTTTCTGTCATTGTTCTAGGAATCTGCTATGAGGCTTCATTCAGGAGCTGTGCTGTGACCACAAATGTTTGGTCAGTGTTTTGGGAATGAGGCCTCATTTAGAAGCAATCATTTGAGAACTTGAGACCTCTACAGTTAAGTGTATATGTTTGTATTGTTCATCATTTTTATCATTGTTTTGCTTTTACGTAACATATTTACAGATTGAGACTGTAGATTTAAGATTCTAGAAGATAAATAACTGAATTTGCTCAAATGTTTATACCCTTTGGGTGGTACGAAGGTCTCTCTTTCTTTCTTTTTCTCTCTTTCAGCAGCTTTCTTCCTGATGGACTGACCCTCGTAAAAATTACAGCTCATATTGGCTGAAAGTAAAATCTTTCTTACCCCAAGAATTCAAAGTCTATTACCTGGAAACTCCTCTCTGCTCTGTAGTGTAGTTGTACTTCAACTCTTCTGATGTCTGAAAAACAAATATAGGCTCTAGGTGAGATTGGCGATCCTGATGCGAGGCACGGATAGATGGATGTGAGGTTATGTTTGCTCTATACTTTGGCTGTGCTGGATTACTTTTATGGAAGAAACATGAAAGTTGCTCATGATGAAAATTTCATGGATCAAGAATGCGAAGGAGACCAACCACCCCATTGAGTACAAGTGTGTCAAGTCTGTTTTTTTTTCCAGACAGGCTTCAGGGACAGAATCCAGAAACAGAGTAAACAGTAATAGTACAATACAATAAATGACAAGTTCAGATTGTCCTCAAGGCCGTCTGAACAGTTATGAACCAGACTGACATTACGCTTGTCGGTACAGTTCTTTAAATTACTATTATTCAGGTGTGATGAATAAGAGTTCTTCTCCTTTGTAAAGGCACAAAATGTCACATTCAGTTCTCAGTCTGCTTGTAATTCGATTGTAGTCTGTTATAGACATTTAGGAAGATTCAAATGGGTGGTTAAATTAAGAAGAAAAAACTATGCTTGTATTAGTAAAGAGATTCGAAAAACTGTCACTAGTTATGGCTATATTTATTGGATATATATATATATATATATACAGAAATCGAAAATTTTCAACTGCATATTTATTCTGACAAAAATAAAATTCCAAACAAAAGAATCACAATGTTTGTGGCAGTTCTTCAAGTGTCCCTAGATGAAAGCAGAACAAACAACATTTAATCAAATAATTCTGCCCCCAGGGTTTGTCTACGGTCCCATCTTAGATCAAATGGCAAATGGCTTTAAAGCCAATCTTGGATTTTATAGCAAAAGGTTGGTGCTCTGCCCCTTTCCCCCATTCTTTAATATTGAAAAAAATGAAGCTATTGATTTTCTGTCTGTTTCTCACACTGCTCAGAATATTAAAATAGACAGTGAGATCTTGCAGACGGCCATGTCCCCATTCTCAGTCGTGTTGATGTTGAACTGCAGTAAAAATGGTTGTTGATGGCAGGGCTGTTTTTTTTTGAAGAGGGATGGAATAAAGGAAGGTCACAAGGCTAATCTCACCGTTTCTTCTTCTGTGGTGCCATTAATCCCTTTGTTCAGAAGGATAAGAGCTTTCATATTTGTCTAGGAATTCCAGCTGAGTGTTTAAGTTATTGCGCTGTTTCAGTGTGTCTGATTGTGTTTCTTTTGTTATATGGTAACACTACAGAGCAATAAAAATCATAATTTAATTTATCAAGACCTCCTGTCAGGCCCTGCTAAAAACAGAAACATCTTAAACTGACCTCTTATGGTCGGATGCTTTCTACTGGTCCCCCAGATTTGTTGGTTTTAGAGGGATTTTGAATATTTGTCAGTTTTGGAACCAGCTTAAACCAGCTAAGACTGGTTTATAAAACTGTTTTAGCAGCGTGTTGCTAAAAGGTGAAGTCTCTCATTTGTTTGAATCTCCACCTGGCTTCTGTTTAATGTTTGTAAAAAATAGCAATTAAATATAAATTTTCCTTGTTAACTTAGTGGAAAACAGAAAATATGCTATGAATATTTTACTGTCTGGTCAAAATTATGGTTACTTTAATAAAAAAATGTCACAAGGCTAAAAAATTTACAGACGTAATGTTTTTGCTATATTACACAACCACTACGCCACAGCTCTGACAAAGACTGTTGTTGCCTTACAGGATGTTGGCTTACAGCTTTTTTCAGCTTTCTTTGCATTGTAAAACAAATGATGGCAGAGCTATGGATCGACTATTTGTTTATTGTTGACATGCATTTAGATCATCTGCTGATGCGATGCCGTGTTGGAGAACTCAGTCCTCTGAAACACAATGAGGAGAGACCCAGTTTTGCTGAGGCAAAAATTTCACACTCCTTTAGCAGCTTCTGCTCCCAGTGGAAATACACTTCCTCAGCTATCCATACAAGCTCAAAACAACATCAAACGCCGCGAGTGTCCTTCGACAGAAACTTTTCTACAACTTTCCTTTAATGAAAAGCACAATGACAAGCTCAAGGAGAAGCAATTCACAGAAAAACAATTTAAGACACAAAAAAGGACAGAGATTGTCGAGGAAACAACGAGAGAATTGAAAGTTGTAGAGGACTGTGACAGGTCCGTGAAAATCACATAAAATGGTTAGTGATGAGTGTATTTTTGCCAGACTGTGGCAACATTCACCTTGCGGGGGCCACACACCCAGCTTTTGAAGAGCAGGGGGCCAAAGTCACACATTTTACTCAAGCATTCCACTTCACGACCACTAAGGGAGGTTGTAACCCTGAGAATCTGTTTTAGTTTAGCCGAGTTGCCATTAATACTGGCCGCTTTAACATCCTAACCTTTCCCGTGCTCATCTCAAGGGTGTTTTTAGAGCAGAAAAACATAGCTTTTGGAACAATTGCTCGGGGCGATCTAAAAGTGACCTCCAGCCAAAGTCAGTTTTTTTTTCTTCTTTTTAATCAGTAGATTCCACCACCCTCGGCCACACTGCGTCCCCTCATACTCTGCCCTTCATACTTAACTTCTTTCCTCTCCTGAGGGGGAATTTGCTACTGTGTATCATGAAACTGGCGTCATGCTATGTCTTTAGACGTAGTGAAAGTCATTCACTGCTGTGTGATATGTAATGCAGAAAAACAAACCTTGTTTATTCGTTATGTTTTTGTATGCGATGGTTACAAATGAAAACGCGCCTTTTTAATATTTCTTTGTTTCCATGTAGACTCATTAAACAATTGCTGTGTGCCCTAAAGCTAACCGTCAGATTAGAACTGCTGATTTCAGCCGCCGTTTGACATTTTTGTGTGAAATATGCATCAGATAGTCAGTGAATGGACCTTGTAGTGTTTTCCAAGCCTTTTTTTCAGTTTTCCTTGCGTTACGTGGACTACAAATGGTAGTACCCCAAAAAGTACCCCATTTAGAGTACCAGGGTGAGAGGAATATCAACAGGAACTATGTACTTCAACAAGTCTTCAAGGAGTTTAAAAGTCATCACTGCTGCTGTGCGCTCTGAAGTTATTAATAAATGTTTATAGTGCAGTAGTGCTAGTTGCAAGAGATGCGAATATGCCTCTGTGGAATTCTCACATGGAGGCATCATTTTTCTTGATGACAACAAAAGACAGCGTACTCTTTGGGTATCACTTTAAAACATCAGCTCTTTGTCTGGGTAAATAGAGGGCAGAGACGTGCAATTGCGTGATTTTCGTTTTTGTATGCAGAGTTCAGGAAGTTGTCTTTGTAAATCAAAACATCGTGTGTCAAATAGTTCCGTTTAAAACCCATTGAAAAGACTGTAGAAGGAAAAAGGCCTTAGTGTTTTATGCCTTATTGTCTCTTTCATATCAAACACTTTCTTATCAAAGCTACATAAATGTGCATATGCGTTGTTATGCAAGATTGTGTCACAATGAAGCCAAGCATACAGATGGAGCCTCGAACCCCAAACCAAAAGGTGCCACTAGGAATGCAAAATGCATGATGTGTTTGGTTGCATTACTTTACCGGGTCAATTGGGTAAAATGACCCTCTTTAAACCTCACTGGCTCTTATCAGGCTGCAAGAGATCCTTTTTTGATTTTTTTTGAGGCTCAATCCTCTACAGGATATCTCCAACTGCATCTCCAGTCTGCTTGATTGACCAAGACCAGAGGCAGACGATGCATCAAATTACTGTATAACTGTCCTTCAGGGAAGCGTGAGGCCCTGAGCTGGGCCACACTAGACTTTTTAACTGTGACACCAGCTTATTAGATCACAGAGGTCATCCACCTTCCGCTCATTTAGCGTCCAGGCCACCAATAATAGACAGTCTGGGTGTCATTGGGATGAAGCAGTGTGTCAACGCAGTGCCGGACTCCAATTTGAAAAGTGTTTGGGACCTCCAATGGGACTCCCAGCACTGTTTCAGCCACATTTGTCCGGTGACCTTGCAGGGTCACTCATTTTTCGAAAAGGAAGGGAAGATTAATCAGGTGTCTCGAGCTGTTCCCATCTTGGGCACTAACTGATTGGCTGAGAGGAACGAGGAGATGAGCCCATCGTACTGTCCTTCCATTCACTATAATGATACATTATATGTTAAGGTTAAACTGTGCATTAGATGTTTGCTTCCTCTTTTCAATATCTGCTTAGCTAACCACAAAGTCCCCTGTGGTAGTAATATAAGCTTGCTTGAATTGCAAGACTTTTTGGGTCATGTGGTCTCGACAAAGGTTGCCCCTTTCATTCTCTGTGGAGAATAGTACAACTTATTTCTAGGCCGCTGATATGACTGGACTCTAAATTTCATGTGAGTACAAAACTTTTTAATGAGAAAAAACCTAGTGAGTACACTTTTATTTTTTTCTGGTGTTTTGTGAAATATCAAAATAACAACAATAATAATGAAGACAGCACTGTTAAGTTAAACCGAATTCTTACCAACCAGTACTGTATCCAAAAAATTGTTTTTGTCACATTATTGGTGTCTATATCAATCAATCCTTTACTTGTCCGAACAAAAAGTGCCAGTTTGTGTTAGAAGGCTAAAATACTGCTTCCATTTTTCTCAGTGTCTGATCTGCAAATAAATGAGCTTTAGTTTAAAGTGTTAAGCATCCATGTTCACTACTGCACTCAAGAGACTTTTATTCAGTGTGAAAAAGCTCAGGTTGAAACCATCCCGACACCTGTGATTAATTCTCTTTTTTTCTAAACACTGGGCAATGTTTGAATCCTACATTTTGGTGCTGTTCAAGGCTGTCTTGAAATTGAATACTGTAATATAACTTTAATTTGTTTTTAATTGTGTTTTGAGCAATTGCCCACATAAGTATTCCTTATGGTTTTCTTGTTATTGTTAAATGTTGTTAAAACTACCCTAAAAATGCCTTTAAAATATTCACAAATATTATTAGGTAGTAAAAACGTCCCCCTAAATTCAATTTGTTTCTCATAGAAAAAAATGCAGCGTGTTTCCAAATATTACAGACTTGAAAGTAGAACACACAGACAGCTCTTTTATCAAACAGCCCTCCTCATAGTTGCTTATTTCAGTTGGCTGTTGTTTATTTTTTGTTTATCAGTTTGTTTATTTCATTATTTTTTTTACTTTGTTTTTTCTTTTTTTGCCGATGGATTCTTCGGTCTATTAAAAGTTCTATAAAGAGAACCACAGAAGCCTTCTGCGATTGGCTAACTTTGATTCCACTGGTGTTTCCAAAACAACCACAAATTTCTGTGAATAAAATATTTGTTTTGTGCTGTTCGCATCTGTTGTTTTAATCAAAAATAATTTCTTTCTTCTTGAATAAGCAAGTGAGGTTTGTTGAAGCTTGTTACTCGTGTTAGATGCGGCTCTCCTTACGAAACGAGTTTGTTTTTATACTTGGAAAGTTAAACTTAGAAACTTAAAAATCGGTTAAAATAGTTGTAGTTCCATACTTGTAGAGCACAAGCACTGTTCTTATTGCTGTGACTGTGGCAGAGTGCCAGAAATGTTATCTGGGGGTTTGGCACCTTGTGCTGTAAGACTTGTCATCCAGAGCAAAGCTATTAGTTAATGGAACAGCGTGACATCAAGGAAAAATCTGCTCGCATGACAACAGGCAGTGGGACACGTTTTAGGCATAGTTGAAGCGAGACGGTATGTGGTTATGTGTTTAGTAGTGAAGGTCTGGACACTTCTTGCTTTCTGTTGTTAACACGCTTTGGGTTTCCAGTGCACCTGGGCCTCCTCCCACTGGCCCAACATCACTCATAGACTGACCATCTGACAGTGATGGATTCACTGTATTCCTATGACTGCCAGGCCTCACATGAGTTCCCTACACAAAGTAACAGCCCTCATTATGATAAATAGCCACAAATCAAAATCTTATTGGTGCAAAAAAAGCCTCTGCTGAATATATTTAAATAATTGTTCAAACTTCTTCATTTGTATGTGCTGTTTGTGTTGATATAGGAAACCGTTTGTTGGATATTGTCTTCCAGGAAAACATTGTCCACTGACCTTGGGTACCAACATGCACGGAATGCTGCCTTGTTAAAGGAATATGCACAGGTATGAGTGGAAATTTAAATACTACATTTAAATGCCACAAAATTGATCTTAGTTTTTATGATCTTATGTTGTATTGTTGTGTTTTGTATTTCTAATTTGAAATTTAAATTGTGAGTTTGAATACAAATCACCTCAATATTTGCAGGGACCCTTTTTAGGAATTTCGACCAACTCACTCATTGTTGTAACTCAAACTAGTTGTCCAGTATATCTGTATGCTTGTTTTATAACCCGGCTCCTATGGAGACGGCTAGTAAAGGCTGCTAGATGAAAAATACACAGATCATCAAATGTTATTTTGTGAACATAACTATACATGATTAAATTAAACATATAAGAATCCTTTAATATTTGGACTAACAGACGCAGTGGATGTTGTTTTGTGATGCCCTTGGAATTACAAGTTGAGTGGAGTTCATACCGTTTGGATTATTTGAAGCTAGTTTGAAAATAAAGATATGATCTTAGTTTGAATTTGGCATACGGTTCAGTTTGTACACCTAACAAAAGTGCTATACATTTGTAATGGTGTGTAGTAAGTGTAAAAGATCTGTGTTCTCGTCTGTGTCCAAAATCCCCGCCTATAAATAATCCACTTAAAAGAATGAATAAATAAGACTGAGTGAAATTGGACACTGAGTGTGCTGAGAGTGGATGGGTAGCAGCTTTCTGTTTAATGTGAATCGCTTGTATTATTGTGGTACACAATCTGATTGAATGAGTGTGCTCAGTAATAATGTCCACTATGGTTTCTGACGCCACTAAATTGGATGTCCCCTCAAATGTAAGAGTATTTGGGGCTATTTACGTTTGGTATGTCATCTAGGATGTTAGAACTGTGTTGTGATGTCACTGTGCAGACATAAAATGTTCTTTTTGTTATTTTAGGTGTTTGAAATGAACCATTTGCAAGAACTGGTTAAGAACTGGCTTTCTTCTGGTAAGAAAGAAATTAGATTAGACATTTAATGACTGTATTAAAGGTAGATTTTGATACTGATAAATAACTGTTGTATTTGGCATGTATGGTTTATATAGGCTCATCTCAGTCAGTGATAAAAATGATGCCTTGTGTAATGGCTGACATTAGATGTTTTCTAGATGGAAAGATGGTTCCGGAGTATCCGGACCTGCTCCTGTAAACTGCTCAGCAGTTTCTTCCTCCAGGCCACCACCTGAAATGAGCACTCTATAAACACTTTAAACACCCCCGCTCCCTTAATATGTGCCCTAGACACTTTTATTACATTGCTGCTGTCCAGGCAGGACATACATGTTTACAAAGACCACTCTGTTTATCTCAGTATTGATCTTGTGGTCCTGAGACCTTTCGGCCTTGTTGTGGATCTGAGTTCTCATTACTAAATGTTATTTACATTGACCTTATTATTAAAAATGATGTACAGTGCATGTAAGTTATACTTTTTATTAGCTCACGTATTTCCTGATAATGAAACCTGTGATGTGGGCGTGGCTAATGACATGCTGTGCAGCCCAACAATCAAAACCATTTTTTTATATGAATGTTATTGTTGTACATCATCGTTTGGGTCCGTCTCTACTTTGATCAGAGATGTTGAATGTTTTTGTCATTTAGTAACATTGTTTGTTTGTTTAAAAGGGTGTTTTAATAGTATAATCTTCCAGTGATTCAGTTTTCCATCAGCTTTTTATGTCTAGGATTAATCTTTATTAGGAAAGATACAATTGGCATGTAATGTTTCTGTGTGAAGCTGCCATCTGTGTTTTGAGATTTAGTTTGTAATTCAACAAATCTTTATAACTCAGCAAATCTCAATAATTCATTGTATCATAATTCAGAACCAGTCCTAAAGATTCAAAAATAAATCCGCTAAGAATACAAGCAGATGGATGAACAAAAATTGATTCCATTATGATTGATTCCAAATCATGATAGTAGTTTTTTTAATAATCCAATAGACTTTCTTTATTAAAAAATGCATCTTGCAATAAAGGTCTATACATATAACACATCTTTTATTATGGATAAACAGCTTTGTGGCACCTGGGGGATGAACATTATCCTTCTTATTACACAGCTACTTGCCATGGGTTAATAGTTAGATTTGAAATATTGATTTGAAATATTTTATTAGCTCATTAACAAATTCAAACCAGGCATGAGAAAAGAGACAGCGGAGTGAAACATTAAACATAATATAAGATGACTCGCAGTACCCAGATGAGCGGTGTGTTATCCAACCTCGGAATGTTACCACTGACCAATCGGAATGAAGTATTCCAGAGAGCCATGTAATCAAAGCATCAGAATCATTATCAACTTTATTGCCGAGTACCATGGGTTTACACAAACAAGGAATTTGTTTTGGTGTACTGGAGCTTAAGAGACTGTAAAAAAACAAAAACAATAATAAGAATATTAATAAGTCTTTGCTATGAGATGAGTATTACTAAAACTATAGGACCCGAAAACAAACTGAGAAAGGATATAACCTGTTCTGTATGTGTAAATTAATCTTCTACTTAAGCTAGACTTGTAACTTAAGTCATGTGATTTGTAGCTTAAGTCAAGACTTGTAGCTTAAGTCCTGTGAAATCACAAACATAATTTATGCAAAAAAAAAACTCATGGCAATTGTGTGTTTCTGACATTTGTTTTCTTTTAACAGTGTTGTGGTGCAGCAGCCATAGCAGGAGTGGAAAGGGAAGCATCTGTTTTTCCTGTGCTATTCATGCTCAACAGTGACAATACATTGTTCATGATCAAAATTAACATGGTTTGACAAAAAGTAGCAACTTTACTATAAAAGCATGTAAGTGATGTCTACTGTTTCACACACTCGCCACATTTTCAGCACTGAAGAGAAAATAAATACATGAGAATGTTATTGCCAGGTGTTTCTTTTGTCCAGACCCCAAAAGCACGTTCAAATTGGATTGGGATTAGTGATATCGGGATATCACTAATCCCATTTTGGGCAAATAAAGTGCTAAGTGCAAATAAAAAAAACCAAAAGGTTCACGTACAGCCAGTGTTGTTAACTATTTTATAATGGAAAGTGGCCAAATACTACTCGTACTAAATAAGATACTAAATGTAGCTGGATGATGTCATACACATTCACGTATCCATTCATATGATGTCATTGTGTCATATTTGTATTGCGTCTGGTGTTTGCACTTTACTGTTGATTCTATTCTTGCAATCTGTATTTTAATACAGTTGAATGCTGTAAAAAGCTGTTCCCCATTACATACATTTCTGTCAGAGTTTCTCTTGTTCTCTTGGGTGAAGAAGGAGAGGGAGACCAGAGAAGGGAAAGGTGACCAGCTATGCAGGAGGCTTTGAAGGAGGACTGACTGTCTACACAGTGTTCTGGCACAGCAGCCTTTAATGAAGTTCTCAGAGAAAGCTGCAAAACAGTGGAGCAAGAACAGGTAAGGTGTGTTTTTACACAGGGCTTCTGGAGGAGGACCAATCTTCTATGCTGGTGGCTCTGGAGGAAGACCAACCACTTACCCAAGGGTCTGACTGTCTATACGCAGGGTTCCTGAGGAGGATGGACCATTACAGCAGTGGGTTCTGGAGAAGGACTGGCCGTCTACACAGTAGATGCAAACAGTGAAGCAAGGGCAAGTGGGATGTGTGTTTCATTCTGGTTTAAATTGGTTTTCTTTTAGTTACTTGTTAACATGAATAATTAGGGTTCTGAAAAACAGGGTTCTGTTTTCTGGTTTCCCAGTCTGACCAGTTAAAAACTGCGCAAAAAATAATTTTGCTAATTGTATGAATTCCAACACACGACCAATATCAAAATAGCCAATGTTAACAGAAAGTGAAGCAACGTTTGCAAAGCTCCAACATTTGTTACTTTTTATGGAAGCAAATTAATTAGGGCTTTTCTATCAGCTGCACAAATTGAGCACAAATAAACAATTTTGGGTTGGAGCAATTTTGACAGAATATTCGGGGAGTGATGTCACCCCACAAAATCATGTTTGGCGTTTTTAAGGAAGGGAAATGGGGTGTTTTCATTATATCTAAGGGATAGAAATAGTTTTTTAAATGTCAGAAATCAGCACAAATGCAACACGAATGGTATAGTTTAGGTTGTTAATTTAATGGGACGCTAACTTAACTGAGGCTTCAGTGCTTGGCCAAGTGATTCAGATTTACTTTAACAATCTTTAACTAGTCAATTTTTAGTCAGATTTACTTTAACATAGTCAATTGGACTGATATGGGTCTGAGACTTACATGGAAGGTTAAGAGTTTTTCTAAGGGTTTCTTCTTGTATTTAAAGGACTTCAGAGCACTAATCTACATAATATGAATACAAATGACTCTGGCAGTGGAAGACTGTACAAAGCCGGCTGCTGGCAGCATTTGGCTGCGTTTATCAATCATTTTGCCTGTGCATGACAGAGAAAAGAGAGCATGAGACCATCCATGATTTGGATCTCGTGCATTGAATTCTTCACATGCTATATGATGTTCCGGAGGGTGATGCTAAGATATTCAGGTAATGTAGCTTATGAGAACTTTAGATACAGTGGGTTCCTAATCAAATAAGGAACTGTGTAGCATAGAAAGTAACATAGACCATGTTAGTTCCTTTGCACAAGTGTGATAACCTTGCTTCTACTGAATCAGACATGATGCTCTTAGCCTCATCATGCTGGACTAACATCAGATCAGAATCGATTCTGTGTTCAATTCAAATCATGGCTGAGTGTGTGGAAACAGACACACTCCTGCAACGTCAAATTTGAAAGCGACTGTGACAGAATCAGTAGTCTAAATCTTACAGGGAGTCGAATTTCTGTACAACACCACCGCACTCACAGCCGTGATTTGAATTAAACACAGAATCCATTCTGAATTTTTAAAAACTCATTCAGAATTGTTACAGAAACTCACTATTTCTTACATCGCCACTGATGATGACATTGTAATGAAGATCATGCATTAAAATAGAATAAAATGCAAAGTTAATCATATTCACAAGACACTATGTTTATAACCCACTGTTTGTAACCGTTTGAGGTCGTATAACTGCTGTGTTTAGTTTGTCAATGGCTGTTGTCAGTATTATACGCTCATCTGCACATTCTTGGACTTCGGTGTGAAACAGACATATCGCAATTTCTTTTCTCTGCCAGTAATGGGTTAAGACTTTCAAATAGGATGAGAGCAACATGATCTTTGAAAATATTGGCTAATCAATGAAAAGTAATTTACAGTGATTACCCTTCTACGTGTGAAGATCTTTTAAACAGTGTCAAGACTTGTAAACCATCCCCCCTTTTGCACCTGAAGCTTTCACGTGACAAAAATCCATACCCAGCAAATACAATCTCATTTCTCCCTCCGCCCCGCCGCTTTAAATAGTCCATATTGAATTAACTCCATAAAAACAGAGATCGATCTTTCCATTGCCCATCTTGATACTGCTGCTCGCACCAGTGAACTCATAATCACCTCTGATCCAGGCAAGGCATTAGTTTAGAAGAGAAAAGCTTTTGCCATCATCCAAGAGTCACATATATCCGACCATCCGCCGTGCAACTCCTTGCTAATGTCAGCTGGTTTCTTATTATGGGTCAATGGGTGACATAGTGGCTCCACTTTGAATGTTGTACGTATTAACCATGAATTAATTTTCATGGATCCCATTTAATGGTTATTGATAGCCCACTGATTTTCACAAGTTGAAACCCATTGCATTTTATGTGAACCTTTCAGATACGACAAGTGTATATTTTCCACTTCAGTAACGTCTGTCTGTAATTATGTAACATGACGTTTACCCAGTGGTCTTAATTTTTTAAAGTAGTAGTTTACCCCGAAAATAACCATCCCCTTTTGTTGTCTCAAACTCATATAAATTTATTTCTTATAGAATATAGAAATTATATTATAGTTATATATATATATATATAAAATTATATAGAAATTGTGAATAATGTTTGGAGAGATTTGGCATTCATAGATAGATCAACTATTCATTGTAAAGATCAATCTTTTGTTAGCAAATCTTGAACAACTCTGTTTATCTTATGAACATGTCAAAGAAAAATATTGTGGATGTCAAGATTTTAAGTGAATAATGAAATTTTAACTGAAAATTTAACTACTGTTTGTCATAGTTATTGTAAGACTTCAGGGTTCAGAAAGACAGAAATAATGTTTGAATAATAAATTGTGAATTTTAATTTTGGGTAAACTAATCCTTTAAGGGTTTTGTTGTGTTTGGTTTCAGTACAAAACGACTTGAAGACCAACCAGAATCTCTTTCAACACTGCATGCAAGCTGCAATCGCTAATCCTGCTATGACTAGCATCTGTTTACCAACATCTGCCTTTATGCAAATCAGGACCAGTGGGCTATTCCAACGTCACATAATTAATATTCATAGGAAGATGCATTTTGTTCTTTTGTGGCTGCCATTAGTTGTAGGTTAGTACAGTGATTAAATTGCCATTCTGTAGGTCTACTGTTCTCCACACTGTACTCATTTCAGCTGTGTTTTCAAGGTCTGGCAGTTGTGGCTTATCTAATGAATCAGACGTGGTGGAGAACAAAGACAGTGTTAAACATTTATATCACACAGTTGTGCATTAATGCTGACAGTCAGCACTGGAGGGGTATTTGATGCGATGAAATATTCTTGTGACGGAGAGACAAGAATGCCGGTATCAAAGCAAACGAGAATAATGGAGCGAAGAATGACACATTCATTATTCATCATGGAGCTTTCGCAAAACATTTATTTATTCACCGGCTGCTTTATTTATTTTATTTATGAGTGAATCTCGCATTTGCGTCGCGGTTTAGCCTGCGCTTTCAGGAAGTTGCTCCTGATATCGGTGCAAGTTTGAGAACGTTGTTTTGTCAGTTTGGTGATGTATATACGTCAAAGGTGAATGAGACGGATTGAGGAATGATGATTGACTGGGGGTTTCACCTTCTCTCACACTGTTATTGCCATCTGCGCACAATGATGTTAACGGTCGCCCCAAGTGATGAAGAACCATGATTGCGCTGAGGAGTGGAAGAGCGTACCTGATAACTCCAGAGGTCTGGCTCTCAAGTTTTTGCTGCGGGATGTCAGATGCGGAGCTATTACCATCTGCAAAGTAGCTTTGCTTCAACTACCACATTCTTCCGTTATCACAATGGAGATTAATTTGCATGTGTGCCAGACGCAGGCTTTTTTTGAATTTATTTATTGCTTTCCAGTGGCAGGAAATTTCCCAAATTTGATGAAAATGTGCACACACTCAATCTTCTATGCATCAGTCATATGGGAGCCATCAGACAAACATAAATTAGAGAAATGCATGGTGAAGGCCTCATTTATAAAAGCAAAAATAATCACAAAACACTGAGCCCTCGGGGATCTCAAATACAATTTTCATTTACTTCAGATCTTTCATTTTTCTCTGCTGTCACTTTCTGTACCTGGCCTCCCTCATCTGGGGACGATCATTAGACTAATTAGCAGGTAATCAATGTTTAATTAAAACGAGGTTGTTAATGAAAATGACTGGTGGTGCAATTTTGGACCGACTCTCTTTGTCACACCATCCTCATGTGGAATAGGCATTATGGGAAAGCACTTTTAACACATTCTTACTTTTGATGTAGTTAGACAGAAGTTAAGGCATCCATTAACCCTGTTGTGTAGTGTTACACTATAGATTTATACTGACACGTTGGTATTGCTTGGTGAGTTTTGCAGTTCATGGTACTGGAGCACTAGTAAATTCTACAATGGTCATGTAATATTGAGCACACCTGTTGTTGTTCTTATTAGGTGATGCAGCTAATACAATATATATATATATATAGTGTAAAACAATAAATGTAGTGTAAAAAAGTGTCACAGAGGGATCCAGCCGAAGGCAAGTTGAGAACACGTATAGTTTATTTACTGTGGCTTGGCTTGACTAGACTCAGCAACAGCAGGTACATATAGACAAAGCTACATATATATATATATATATATATATATATATATA
>JAZGTK010002677.1:0-30627 GCA_036877625.1 Ambastaia sidthimunki | reverse complement strand
GGCCCTAGCAACCTGGGGCCCAGTCGGTTGGAGTACTATGATAGTGAGAAGAAATTTCGAAATGCCCTCAAAGCGGCCACGTCTGGTGTCACATGCCCTGCAAAGAGGGTGATTTTTCTTTCCCAGTGTTTCACGATTAATAAGAGGGCTGATGCTAAGAACAAATACCTCATTGCTCTTTATACTAAAGATGAGTACTTTGCGGTGGTGGCAGAAAATGAGCAGGATCAAGAGGATTGGTATTTGGCCCTCAGTGTACTTATGACAGAGGGCAGAAAGGGGCAGCTGGACACTGATGAACTCGATGATGGTTATGGGACAATTTCACCAGGTACTATTTTTAAGGAGGTGTGGCAAGTCAGTGTCAAACCCAAAGGGTTGGGTCAGACCAAGAATTTAATGGGGGTGTACCGTCTGTGCCTTTCTGCCAAGACTATTCACCTGGTAAAGTTGAACTCGGAGACACCCGCTGTGAACCTGCCATTAATGAATATTCGTCGTTGTGGCCACTCAGAGAGCTTTTTCTTTATTGAAGTTGGCCGCTCCTCTTCCATTGGCCCTGGTGAAATCTGGGTGCAAGTTGAGGACTCTGTGGTGGCACAAAACATGCACGAGACAATTCTGGACACTATGAAGGCACTGAAGGCCTTTCCTGATTTCAGGCCGCGTAGCAAAAGTCAGTCATCTGGATCAAATCCTGTACCATTCATCACCACTCGCCGACATCTGGGCAACCATCCTCCCAGCCAGACTGGGCTACAGTGCCCCTTGAGAACGGATTCTGTGACATGCACACCACCTACAGGGAAAACGAAAGGAGGGAGGGGCCAACGTTATCGGACCTCCAGTGAGGGTGAAGGGACCCAGGACCGGCCCCTAAGCTCTGGTACAGGCAGTCTGGTGCACCTAAACACCCCCGTCCTCAGTGTGGGCCGAGAAGAAAGTGGCAGCTGCTGTGCTCACTCCTCACCTGGTTCTACCCACCACACCCGCTCTGCATCACTTCCTGTGTCTCACTTCCTTTCTGCCACCAGTCCCATTAGTGTGTCAAGCAGCAGTGGGCATGGGTCAGCCTCTGACACACACACTCGTGCCTCAAGCTCCTCCATTTGTGGCTCCCCTAGTGATGGAGGCTTTAACTCCTCTGACGAGTTCTGCCCCAGCCCGTGTGACTTCAGGTACTTTCATGCAAGCTGTACTACCCCTGAATCCCATGGTAACACTCCACCTATTAGGGAAGATTATCGGCTAACGGAGTACATGGCAATGGACTGGCATAAAAATGGGGCCAGAACCTTTAAGGAGGAGAGCAGTTACATGGAAAAGACTTTCCTCAAGCTAGCCCATTCCTCCAAGCCAAAACTGGGCAGCGGTTTAGGCAACATGCAGCAAAAAGTGACACAAACTTTGTCTTCTTTAGATGAATCAAGTTCTGTAGGGTCGAAAGACCACCAGGTTTGCTCATGCCTGCTAAATTCAGCTTATAAATCTTGCTCTGAATTACATCACTCAAACAAATCTCCCTTGCTCAGCAATGAGTGTCAGAAGAAACTGCATAAAGACAATGGCTACATGCCCATGATGTACAGCATTGGTTCGTCTATTAATACAGATTACATTGCCATGCAACCCAGAGCAGACCACCCTGCCACCCTGGACATTCATGCTTGTTCCTTACAGCACACAGACAGATATGACTACATGATGATGCTCTCTGGTGACAGCCCCTCCACCAGAGAACAGGCTGAGTATGATGACTACATGGACATGTCACAAATTACTGTGGTGGAAGGCTTTTCCCAGTCCTCACCCAAAGGTCAAAAATCCCACAGCTCCTGCTTCTCTCTGCCACATTCTTACAGAGCTCCTTCCCGAGAGAAACGAGAAAAAATAGAATACGTTCCCATGTCCCACGCTGAGCCTCCCAGCCCACTCAGTCCCAGAGAGTACATTCACATGAATTTTGGTCCCTCTCACACTGCTGTTTCTCCATCCTCTGTGAACTCCCCCTCTACCCCACCACCCTCTCAGCCCTGCTACCAGCACTGTTGCTCCTCACCAGATCATGACTACTTAGGTCTGAACATGGATGGCCTCTTAAAAGACCACCCTCCACGACATTCGCTTGTAGCTCCATGGAACCCCCCCAACTACGCCCGGCCCTTAGGATGCTCTTACAGCCAGACATCAACTAATTTTGATACTGAGAAAATTCATAGTGGGTATGGAGATGATGACAGTCCCACGGGAATGATGCAGCACCTCTGTATTGCTGAATGGCTTCCTCTCAGTCAAACAGAGCCCAAGATCATCAGGTCTGACCCGCACAGCAGAAGGCGACATAGTTCTGAGACTTTCAATCCCTCATCTGGTTCCTCTGCTAGTGGTTGCAGTATAAGGCTCTCAACCAATCAGAATCTCCTTGAAGCTAGCAGATGGCAAAACTGTGATAGCATGTGGTCACACTCAGAGGCCTCTCATGACTTCGCAAACTCCACCACTGGAGAAACGCACCAGAACACCTCATCCAGCTACCTCAACTACATCGCTCTGGACCTGAGACAATTGTCCAGGGTCACACATGACACTCCCCCTTCACATCCAGCTCACAGTAACCTCCAGGAAACTGAGGCCTATGCTGGTATAGACTTCTCTGTGTCAGGAGGACATTCCACTGCCTCAAAAGGTTGGTTTTATTTTTGTCTGTCATTATGCTTCAAGATAAATGACAGCAACTAACCTTGTAAAAGCTTTGCTTATTGCATTAACATTAATTTCTTTGTGTTTGTATTGAATTTGTATGAATAAAACACAATAATTAAACAGCCTTTTCTGTTTAAATTATGGCCATGCCAGGTGCTAATTGCATTTTGTATCATTGTTTTACTGTTGTTTTAATGAAATTAGCCATTTTTACAGTCCTAAGAAGAGACTTAGCTGCAGAACTGGCTGTGCAGCATGACAAAGTGGTAGTAGTGACAAGATTTGTGACAACAATTTATGACAACTATATTTTCATATTGCTTGTCTAATTTGAGGTTTGTTCAGCACTGGGAAAAGGAACACTTCATGTGCAAAAATATTTAATCTAATATGTTTTTCTTTTAGCAACAGACATTTTTATTCCCTAGTACCTTGGTCCTAATCCAGCTTCACCCACAAAGTTTTGGTTGGTCCAAGTTCTAATCAGTCAAAATAGTTATAGTGACAATAGGAGACTGTTAAGCTTTACTGATTTGAGTGGTGTGGATGCATTAATTAATTTTAGTTGATAAGAACAATTATGAAATTGCTGTATTAAAATGCTGTAATGATGTAACAGGATATGTATTTGTTATTTTTTTTAAGTGGTGAAAATGATATATACACCTAAAGCTGAAGCATTTCATAATGTGCATGTTTTTATAATCTGTCTCCTCACCCTTGCAGACTGAGTGAGTCATATGCTGATGCCTGAGAGGAATCAAAACCTTGAGAATTCAGTGTACCCTGGAATACCGAAGAGGAAGCCACGTCCTCCTCCCCAGACCTCCAGCAACAAAGACTAAGAAACTGCACAACCTCTTATGCTCTGGATTTTCCACATAACTGCCTCATCAACAAATTCATTTGTCTGTTTTTGAAGAAGTAATAGTTTTTGTCTTGTTTACTAGAGCTGGTTTGCGAAATCTGAACTGTGAGCTTATGAGCTCTTATATTTATGTATGGTATGTTAAATGCATCGTAGCTCTTGTGTTACAGGTTTGTGTTTCTACACACAAAATCAGATAGATCTGTGTAAATAGGAAGACTTGTATATTGAATATCATTTTGTATAATGAGCCAGGTACTAAACACTACCTTCCCATAATCTCCCATTCCTCAAGACACTTGCCACACATTGCCCTTAGTTATATTATTTTTTATTTTTATAAAGTAAATTTTTTTTCAGGGAGCATTGAGTTGCCTACACATGGGGTGCACATACTGTAAGGGGGGGTTTATTTTGACGCATAGACCACTTCTGTGAAGGCCACTTTGTTGTTTTTTTGTGTACAGCCACATAACCATCTTGGTTGGTTTTATAGTGCACAAAAACACCTTACAAGACAGAATTGGATGAGCTCAAATGTCTGTGCATTTTGACAAATGCAAAGCATAAAGACAAGTATAGACACTTTTCTAAGAGCACTTTTTAAATGACAGTGTATCAGAGTTACCTGGATACTACCTCCTGTCCATGCCATTGGGAAAATACTTACAAAATCCTTTCAGCCTTGCCTGTATTAGTGTGACAATAGTATTGCTGACTTTGAGGTCAATTAAGATGCAAAATAGTACTACTGACTTATGGTTTCTCTGTTTAAAATGCAATGCATCATTGTTTACATAGATTTGGAGTATTTTTAAGGTCTTGATGTAGCCACTGGACACAAAAAAAAAAGATGTTTACTGTTTCTTGAGGTTATTTATTTGCATTTCACTACAAGTCTTACAAACTGCCACATTACAGCAGGAAGCTGGTACTGTACAAACTTCATGCTACTTTGCATTCCCCACAAGGTACATCCTGTTGTTTTGTTTGTTTGTTTTATTTATTGTTTATTTATTTAATGCAGTGATGTTCACTGTTTACGAGACAGTTTGTATAGTGCATCGCTGGTGATCACAATTGTACACATATAGTACTTACTGAGAGGGGGAGTTCAGTGTAAATATAACGTCAGGCCACCTGTTTTACCCTGTTTTAATATGGAGAGAAGTTGGGGTGCAGTTGTGGTTGAAAGCTGTGTAGTAAGATGTGTAAGCTTTACAGTAGTAGTCCAAAAAATGTTGGGTCAAAGATGTATGTCAGTGAATTTTTCCATTTGTTTGGGTAGCGGCACACTCATGGTCGCCCTTTCTTTGACTTGTTTTCTGACCTTTTTTTGTCATGCTATTGTGTCATGATATTGCGTTGCTTTAATGTAAGTAAAATGTGAAATAGAGAAAAATAGTAGTATACCGTTACTTGGGAATTTTTCTACACAATAACTACAGCCTGGAAAAATAATCAAGCTTGGGTTTTTGTACTAAAGGTTCTACTGAGTTTATAGTTTGGAGATACTGATATTGTGTGGAATCATGCCAAGTTGTTTGCCTTCATTTCGATGACTAAAAAGGAAGCGTTGCGAGAAAAAAAACTGACATGCAGATTCTTTGTTGGCAATTTGCATTTCATGCAAAGTGTGTGTCAATACAAGTTTGTGATTGGGCTGAAATAAGTTGATAATGACTGAAGCAAACCATTATCAGCGCTGTCTTCCTTTGTAAATATTGTAATTTTTGATATCCCTTCTCTTGTCAACATGCTACATGGCACCTCCTTTGTTTTTTTAGGGATGAGGCCTTGTTAAGATTTTTTCCTTTAGTCAGTTCTACATTTTAATATTTTTTGTGTATATTTATCAGATTGTTTTTTGCTTGTAATAGAGCTATTGCAATAAAAAGTGCCAAGGTATCCCTGACTGAGTTGTGTGCTTGTGATTAATCATTTCCAGTATGTTACAACATTGCTGTGTTAAGGCTACATTTCCACTCGTTACACCTAGTTAATAATCTTCCTACATGCTCTACAATTGATTTGAAGCTACTGCCCTCTACTGGACAAAAAGAGCATCTTTAAGAAATAAAAATATAACGTTTATATTATAATGGTAGTAATAGTTTATGTAATGAACTATTTCTTTATTACTATAGTAATAATATTACTATTTTTGTATATATACTACAATGCATAATCCTGAACCTCTTATGTTAGTTACAGCATGGGGCGGTAACATTATCTTAATAATAACAAACATTTAATAGCTTCTGTTATTACATACATCAGAGTCTTGTTCAAATTTGTCAGATTTTTCCTAATAAAAAGATATATGGCTGTTATAACTGGACAAGTCACAAATGAAAGCGATTATATTTACGTAGCTTTACAGTTTATTCTTTTAAAAAAAGTGACAGGACCAATTCAAAACGAATTCAAAACTTAAATATCTTGAATATGAAACTATATTTACATGTGTGTGCAGGGGTGGATAAAAAATAATTAACCCATCATATTAAGGAAAGGGAACATCATCTATACTAGTCAGATGAACATAAATATGTCATAGAAAGAGGCACTTTTGTAACCAATTATGTTATTGGTTTTCCTTGAATAACACTCAATAAAAGATGTCTGCATAATCGTCATGTCCTGCAGCCAGGAGGTAGATATCGTCCATCCTCATGCAGGTCTTACATCACTCCATGATACAATGCAATAAAGTTTATGAATTGTTCATGAATTTTTGAACAATAAAGTAAATAAAATTCCACAGTCCTTTTTTGATCATTAAAAACAAGTCTCTCATAGGGATATATAAATTAGGTTAAATGTCACAAAGTTGCTATAGGGATCCTTGGCTTGTTTTTTGTTACTCACAGATAAAATTTAAACAGCACAAGCTCATTTATAATGATAGCCAACCTATCATTCTTGTAATGGCCTGGCTATTGTTTCCTGCTCTGTTGTGTTGCTATTGTTTGCTTAGGTTTGTGTACAGAAATCAGATTGTGCTTGGTGATGATCTGAGGCACTTGTGCAGCATGGAGCAGAAGAATGTGGACGCCTCCTCAGCAAAGGAATCTCATTGGGTGATTAAACTGAGAGGGTCGCAAATCACACATTTAGGATCTCAAACTCTTCCTCTGATTCAAAAAGCTTGTCTGGAGACTCAATGAACTCTATAAAGGAAGCACAAAAGGTAGGAACAAATATTATACTTTGAGCCTAATTCAGAGAAAAGAATGTTGGGCAAGACTTGATTATATGCACTGGGTTTTGATTGGATGTTGAGCCTTCCATATTGGAATAGATTTAGACCAGTGAATCTCAAACTTTTTTATTTAAAGGCCCAGTTGTCCACAACAATATCTGACGGGCTCCCCTCCTCACAATTTCTTCCCAATAAAATATTTTACAGCTTTGTATAATAGAAGGATATGTAGTTATGTATGCAACTAGAAGGATATGTATTTGTTATAAAAATAACAAAACACTAAAAAAGTTTTTAGGCCCCCATGCAAGTTTTTTTGAGGCACTAATATAGACCTGAATGCAAATTTACAGTGGACATACTACAGCCTGCAACACTAAAATATCATTTAGTATGTGACAGTACCTGCTCCTGTGGTCTGCACCTCTGGTTTGGTCGGGGGAACAAACGGAGGCCAGTGAGATGGATGTTTCTCTACCAGTTCAAACATTCGCAAGTTTCTCTTCTTGAGGAATTCCTTTATGACAGAAAAATGACCAAACTGAGTTAAAACTTATGAATCTCACATAGTACATTTTATTAAGGAAAAAATGTAATTGAAGTCATTTTATTCCCATGCAAGGATTTATCTTAAACTAAAATGAACTAAAAATAAATTCTGTCCTTGACAGTTTTCATGTGGAAAAATTAAGAGGAACAATATGTGACAGCCCTACCTGCTGAACCAGGTCACACCAGCTGTCAAAGTCCTCCTCACTCCTGCAGAAAAAACCCTAGTGACAAACACACATTTACTGTCATTTCCATTTCAACAAATGAAAACCCAATCTATACATTCTAACTGTTACTGAAAACATTTGACTAATTCTCTTATGTGTAAAACTAGTTTATCTTAAACCGTTGAAAATTAAAAAATATCTTAAAAAGCACAAACTCATTCATAAGAAAATGGTGATGCCACATTTTGTATATTTAATGATATTCTATATTTCATATTTCAAATCACACTTTTAGACTGACCTGACATTTACAAATTACATTCAGTGGCAGTACATTTCAAGATCAAATTTCAAGAAAATTTACCCGTGTTTCACATTTTTATCTGGTTTCCTACTACTCACACTTCAGCGCCTAAATGAATCTAAAACTCTGTGATGTCACTTGCTGAAAATGTTGTCTATGTTCTTCATCTGCTCTCATGGAAAGATGCTCTTTAATTTTAGAAACTGCTTACATCAGAATGTTGTGCATGCTCAAACCATTAAACTTGCAATTATTTGCAAGTAGCATTGTTGCTTCTTATGCTGGCAAAATGCCAGAGAAGTTGTGGCGTTTTGACAATGGGTCCAATTCTCATATGACCTTCTAAACTTAAAAAAGTTCAAATTATGGAAAGACTGTCTGTGTGAAAGTGCCTACTGACGGTGTTTGAGCTCTCACCAGTGCAACAGAAGGGTCCAGACTAGTGATCTTCATGCGGTGTGGAGTCCTCTGACAGTGATAGCTCTGATCATCCACAGCACTGCCTGATTCAGACTCCACAGCCAGCTGGGTGGTGTGAGGGTCCAGATAGATCAACTCATCATCTGCCCATTACAAAGACAATCTTGATAAACAAACATACACAAATGAGCTAAAAAAAAGTTAATCTGTCAATCTGTCTTGTTGATTTTCAGTCCCGCTGCTTAACATGTGAAAGCATGTGTGCTAAAACCACAGCTTTAACATTGATGATTCTTTATTGAGTGGGCAATTTCATTACTCCATCTCTGTAACTATAACACGAAATTATAAAGCAAACTTACCAACAAATCCAATAAAATAATAGGCCAGGTTGGGCTTTCCTCCCAAAACGCCACATGACTGAGGCATTTTAAAACACTCCTAATAAAGGAAGAAACAAAACATGTGAGTGTATTAAATAAATTAAATGCTGTACAACATAGTAGTGTCTTGATTTGATGATAAGATGCAGAACACAAAATGAACAGCAGCTCCAATTAACATTGTGATTGGATGAACCATTATGAACAATATATCTTAACAGCAGAAAAAAGATTGTTTCATACTTTGAGGGCCTGAATATAAACAGGGTTAATGCTGTTGATGCCCATCCGGAGAGGAATAATAAGCAGCAGGGGCCTCCAAACAAAGGGCCCTTGTGATTGAAGGTGAGTGGCTTTTCCCTTTTCCTCTGAACAGCTTGACACAGAACCCTCACCCCAGCCACAGAGACCAGCCCTGGGCCTGCTTTCCCTGCCTGGCTGATGACACTGTTTCTCTGGTACAGTTAAAAAATACAGAAATCAAAAATTACAAATAATTAAGTTCAATACTTTCTAAGCTCTAGTCAGAAAAGAAACACTTACTGATGTCCTCAATAACAACCGTATTGTCCATTGATACATACACAGCCAAAGAATTCCAATCATCAAACAAAGCAAGTTTCCTGCAGGCAAATGGACATGATGTCTTAAAGGAACAGTTCACCCAAAAATGGAAACTCTGTTATTTATGATAATCATAGAACATTCTTCTTTGTTTCCCCTCATGTCATTACAAACCTGTATGACATTCTTACAATATTTTTGGAGCATGAAAGATGATTTTAAATAAATAGAGTAAATAGAGTGAAAGTAAACATGAACTGGGGCTATCAAGCTCCAAAAATGGCAAACTGCATCATGGAAAAATCATTAAAGTATTTGTAAATCTTCCAACGCCATACAATGTGACAAACAGACCAAAATTTAAGTAAAATTTTTCACTTTTTTGCTATAGCTTGAACTTGAGAGTTACATAATACGAGGCTACTTTTATGAGCATGAAAACCCCCCACTTTCAATTTTTAAAAAAATCTCTTTCTTTGGTTCCAAAGAAAAAAGTCATAGGTTTAAAACAACATGAGGGTGAATAAATGATGACAGAAGTGTCATTTTTAGGTGAACTAACCCTTTAAAACATGGACAACTGATGATTATGCATCATGAACCCTTTACATTTTTTATGTAACAATAAAAAATACCTTCGTTTCAGCAAAAAAGAAAAACTTACTTTAGGACTTGTGCCACTGTATTTGGACCATACCATTCTCCAACAGATTTACCCTCTCCAACTCCCATCTGGGCTACACAAACAGAACACATGGCTTCATTACTAATATCACACAGAGATCTAACCAATGCTAACCAATTAACGTTTTTACAACCAAAGATGTGTACACATGAAGAAAAGAGCTGAGCTAATAATTTAAATAATGGACAAAACTGGATGGCTTGACTTGACATGGACAAAACTGGATGGTTCAGCAGAATTTAAAGTTTCCAAAGAGCACCCTTTGTACTTTAGTACTTTAGAAAGGAAATATGGAACGACGCACAAAAATATATCTCACTGACAGCACCTGGTTTTGTGAACCACTGGCTACAGTGAAATTCTTTGTTTAGCCAATCTAAAGACTTTATGTCACTAGCATTGTGAATTATTGTGGGCATTCAGACACCCATACATCAAGAAGTTGAGAGCAGGCTGAAGCAGTTCATTTCATTGATAAGCAGTTGTCTGTGTGTTGTATAAGAATGCTGTTACGCTTTCACTTCTTTTGACAACTTTGACGTTAATTTGATGTGGTGCTCTATCTGTGATTACAGTGGTCTGAATTTTTTTTATAGTGCAGGTGTTAAATCTGGCAAGTTCCAAGATGGATAACATCAAGCACCTCTATTTTTTTTTAATTATTTGAATATTTATTGATTAACTGAACCTAGCTTTGAAAGCACAAGATCCCACCCTTCCTTCAGAGTGCTCTCCAAAGACACACCTCCAACACATGAATGCATACATAGTTTGACAGGTAAGTAGGACATGCTATCACTGTGTTCAGACCAAATTTATGGTCCTGTGTCTTTCACAGAAGATATACACACACACACACACACATATAAATATGTAAATATATTTAGACCATCACATTACATTATTGCTATCACATTATGAAGAGACCAACCAGCATAACAAAAAATGTTTCTGGACAAATTGCCTACCCTGCATTTAAATTAAAAATAACTATAAATTCCATTCCAATTTTCATTGTGGTCTCAGACTTTTGGACTCCTTTGTATATGCCTCACCCATCTGGTGGATGGAGTAGCAGCTGTCTTTTTTGTCTAGAAAGCAATGCAAGATGCGATGATACTCTTTAGGCTGCTCTTTAGGTTTCTCTGGATCCCATTGCCAATCTAGAACATACAGTGAAGTAGAAGTAAAGCACCTTAATCAAGCAGTTACACCAAACATGCACATACCTATGAAATCAAATGAATCGTTATATATTAGCATATGTGTTTCCTGATGGTTGCAGACATTAAAATCATTCAGCTAAAAACTGAATTGCACTCCCAAACCTTGGCTAATAGAAGTTTGAAATTTATTTTTAAAAAGTATTGGCCTATACCTGGAATGCAAAACTAGCATTCTCTCTACTGCAATACGTACTGGCTACACTTTACAAAACGTTTCCATTTGTTAAAATTAGTTAACTACCTTAATTAACAAACTATAAATTAACAATATCTATTTAGTATGCATTAATCTTAGTTAAGTCTAATCTTAGTTAAATCTAAGTCGATTTTTTTTAACATTACTTAATGCACTAACAAGAAACTAACAAGAGTATTTGTGTAAAGTAACAAAAATTAATAAACACTGAGAAAATATGTTGTTTATTGTTAGTTCATGTTAGCTAATGTATTCCCTAATGTTAACAAACGGAACCTTATTGGAAAGTGTTACCCATGTACTGTATACACTACCTACCAATATACAACATGTAACAATACATATTTCAAATTGTCAATTGCTACATTATCACATGACCTCATTACGTTTGTCATACATTCACATAACCTTATTATGTGTGTGGCTATGTTTTGAACAGAAAACTACCATACTGCACAGCATATTTTGAAAACTACTTATTAACTACCTACTTTGTTAAAAATTTAAGGTAAATGTGTATTACAATTCTGTTTACTACAAAAACAGTATAAGTATAGTAGTTTGCTATTCTAAACTTTCCTTTTTTCTGGTTGTTTACCTCGTCCAAGGTGCCTGCAGAGCAAAGCCTGTGCCAGAATCATCTGTCCACAGCGTAGCATGCAGCCCCAGCCTGCATCTGACGAGGGACCTGTTCCTCCTGCAGAAAACAGACAAACCAGCCCCTGAACACCCTTCATAGCACCCTAACAAAATGAGCGCCTTCTAATCAACTACCCACGATCAAGGCCTTGTTTTGTAGCATTTCAGATCCACTCCACTCTCTAAAATAAAGCAAAACACACCAGAACTGGTCTGGTCAGACTTGTCCTTTCTACTCACCTATGGGAGAAAACTTTTTTCTGTACGTAAACCACAGTCTTGATCGCACATCGGACAGCAACTCTGCTTTCTCTGGAAAAAGAGAAATAATAAAAATATTTAGCTGAGGGGGAAATCTATTTTGAGAACAGATTTCATATTTTTAATCCAATTCCTTTGTATTTTACTCCTGTATAGTCACTGAAACAAACCATTATGCAAACCATTACACAAACCATACAAAACATTATAAATGATTTTTACAAAGGTTGGTGGAAAAATGTAGTGCATTCTTGATAACTACATAGACAAAAGTTCTCAGGAAGACTTTTCAAACCTTTCAATCTCTAAATACTATTTTTGTCAAAAATGGGACTAGTGATCACAAATGGGTTAAATGAACATGCTCTACATACGTAGACCACTTAGTTAACTTATAAACTTGCAAAATTGGTTTAGAGAAATTAAGGCTTACGTGTTTTAATACTGTAACATGCTCCCAAGATCCATACCGGCTCATCAATGTCTGGAAAGTCTTCTAAAAACTCAGAGAACACGTTGATTTGATTTTCATACTTGGCTAGAACTGGAATCATAAAAGACAATCTCAACCGTCATTACCAACACACATTACTAATTGTAATTTTGAAAATCCTGGTAAATCAACATAATCAGCACACCTGAATTAAGAATTGGCAGGTAGGCAGTGGTGTAAATATCCTGAACTCTCTTTATAAAGTACTGGGGCAGAACCATGGTATGTACACAGTATATACATGGTAAAAATAACATGGTACAAAATGATTACCATGTTTATGATTATGGTACTTATATGATATTCTAAGGTATGTCTAAAAACGTAGCATGCCCACGGCACAAAAAAACATGGTTATACAATGGTACAATAACGTATAAAACATGACATTACCATGGTATATGTTGGTACCTTTTTGTTAACTGTAAAAGTGATAATTGCAGGGATCAGAAACAAAACAGCAATTAAAACCCTTTGGGCAAACTGAACTGAACTGTCTTGGAGTAAAATGAAAGTATGGGATGCACAGGCCACTTGAGAACAATGAGAAAACTTGAAACTCAGTTTCAACACAAGACAACCTAACAGATATTAATTAACCGCTGTCGACGATTTCCTAACTTAAAACGCCACCTGAGCATGATCGGGCTAATTCAGGGAAAAACTGCTAATACATTTCTTTTTTTATGTCTAATTTCCCTACCTGCCTCCATCCTGTGTTGTCATCAGTGTTTAAAGCAGCGAAACAAATATAGCGTGTTGCATTATGGTTAATGATGTCCTTAGCTAGGTCGTCCTGTTATTAAAATGCATCTCAAAAACTACATGTTCCAGTTTTGATGGCGACCCGCGGTTTGACGTCATCAAAATATTGCATGGCATGCTGGGTCCCGTAGTTTTTGTAACGGTCCATCTTTTTACGTAGTTCGTTTCTCGAAGCAGACAAAAAACAGGTTGGAAAGAATTCACAGTATACCTGCAATTAGTCACTCGGAGGTATTAAGAACACTTTTTCTGTTTTAGAAAGTATGTGATTAAGATGTTGATATTGATTGTAGCTGTGATTTGTTTTTTTTTGTTTTATTCTTATCTGGGCTAGTCCGCTACATAGCGACCAACCCTCTTGACCTAAAAACACAAAACTAACTTATATTTTAGCTTCTTCAAAGTAGATTAAAGCTCTGCAGTGATTATATGCAATGTTAAAACTATATTTCCCAATTTAACCTGGCAATTACAGTGTTCTGTTGTTTGTTTGCTGCATAAATACCATATATAATATATAATTCTTAAGCATATATATAAATATATATAAATAAAGCATATATAATTCTTGCTTTATGTACTTGATATGATACTACACGCATACACGCACACACACACACATATATATAATCTGTTAATATATTTTATAATATAATATTTTGTCATAAAAATTTGTATGAATAATTACACAACATATACTGTTCACACAAAATACTGTTTACAAATGTTAAACAAAGGTCAAATATGGCACTGCTGGCCATAGCTGTCTGGGTGGCATGTCTGCTACCACAATTGTGATGTTTACCAAATATGTTTATTTTTAAATCTCAGACACCCCATGAACAATGTCATACGTCTTCATCAACGACTCCCTGCAGACCACTGTTCCTCTGCTGCAGGCCTGTATTGATGGCGATCTCACTCACACTAAATGCTTACTGGAGTCCGGCTTCGACCCCAACACCCGGGACTGCCGTGGACGCACCGGACTGCACCTGGCCGCCGCTCGGGGGAACGTAGAAATCTGCCGTCTCCTGCATAAGTTCGGTGCCGATCTGCTGGCCACTGACTCACAGGGCAACACGGCACTACACATGTGTGGCCATGTAGATACCATCCAGTTCCTGGTGTCCAATGGCCTCAAGATTGACATCTGGTCAGTGGCGTTGTGAGATACTGATGATATTAAATAATTGTGTTATTCAAATACCATGAAGTTTATTCTGTAACCAGGGTACTGGTTACATCTGAAAAAGAAATGGATACACCTACTTATTCTTCATTGTTACTATTTTCTAAAATTTAGAATAATTGTGAAGTCTAGAAGTCTAGATTGTAAAACTAGTTTACTGCTTTGTGTTCACTATCTGATCCTGATACATTTAAAAATCATTTATTTAAAGTAATGTACTTATTACAGGGGCAGTCCTCTGGAGGTGAAGGGTCTTATATAAGCACAGTGATAACATTGCATAAAGTTAAATTGCATTGCATAAAGTTTGTCTGCTTTAAGTTTATGTATAACAAAGCATTTTATTAAATGTGAACAGTAATCACAATGGAGCAACTCCACTGGTGCTGGCCAAGAGACGTGGTGTAAATAAGAATGCACTTCATCTGCTGGAGGGGCTGGAGGAACAGGAGGTGAAAGGCTTCAACCGCAGCTCACATTCCAGCCTGGAGAAGATGCAAATGGCTGAGAATGAGAGGTGAGATTGATGCTACATTAACTCATACTCAACATATGCAGGGTGGATGATAAGAAGGAAATTATTATATCAGGTAGCAATGACTTGGAATTGTGGGACAAACTTATTATTATTATATACTGCATTTATTTATGTTTATGAATTCAGTAGATGCTTTTATTCAAATGACTTACATTCAAGGCATTCATAATATAAAGTTGATCAGTTATGCTCCCTTGTAATGGAACCCATGCCCTTACTGTTGCTAGTGCCATACTCTACCAGTTGAACTAGAGGAAAGCATTTTCTGTAATTGTATAACATTACTTTTTCCCCTCTTAAAAAAATCCTGTTTTTGTTACAACAAAAGGACTGCATTTCAAGTGAGGCTGGTTCTCAGGCTAAAACACTGGCCCAATTGTTTATTATTTTAGTCTAACCGATTTGTTGAAGAAATGTCAAATGAATTAAAAGTATGGTGGCAATTTTGGAGAGGCTAGCAGTAGCAAACTTGCTTTGAAAGCATAAGGTACATAAGATAAGAGCATACGATCTCAACCTGCATAACAAAAATGTTTCTGGAAAAATCAACTACCCTGCCTTTAAATGCACATAAAAAGAAATGTTCAAGCAGTCACCTGCCTCACTGGCTGTTTTGAATAGGTTACTACTATAGCTTACTGTTACCATATACTGTGTTTATCGTTCACAGTATGCAAATATCTTGTATGCATGAAATACCAGTTGCTATACTACTATTGCTGTCTTGGCCTTTTATTTTTCCCATGTAGTCTGTTTTTTACAGTATGCAGTGTATGTTGCGCTATACTTTGTATAGATCTTCAGAATTGTCCTTACTTGTAGATTGTTTTGTCTCATGCAGTTCCATGGAAAGTCACTCTCTTCTAAACCCACACTTGCGTCACAGCAATGGCGTGCTGTCCAGCTTCCAAACTACATGGCAGGAATTTGTGGAGGATCTTGGTTTCTGGAGAGTTCTTTTGCTGCTCCTTGTCATTGCCCTGCTCTCACTTGGCATTGCATATTATGTTAGTGGGGTCTTACCTTTCACATCTAATCAGCTGGAGCTTGTCCACTGAGCTAACAACACTATAAAAACTCAGAAGCATAATAAAATTGATCTGTCATTAGCTGATAATTGTTCCCACAGTTACTGATTTTGTATAACCACACGTCTCCAAATAGTAAGCATACATTCTATGTGTAAAAAGTATATAGACCTTTTAATGTGCTATGAAAATGCAATTTCTATTTTCATCTTGCTTGTTAAAAAATCGTTGTATTGTGTTCTTCAAATGTAGCGCCTCACAAACAATAACATACCTTTGTGTGCCACCTCAAATGAATTGTTATGCCCCATTTTGTAATAGTTCTCAGTGACCAGTACCCCATAATGACATAGGAAAAACAGAATTTTAGAAATGTCTGTAGATTTATTGAACCCCCACCCTCCGTGGTAACCTCCGTGCTTGTCCTCCACTTTGTTACAACTTCTGTTTGTGTTTGTTCAAATTCAGAGTTGTTTCAGCTTATTATGTACAAGACTCATTTATTGATAATAAAAAATGCTGATGATAATAATATAATACTATTTGGCTTGTTTTTAAAGCGGTGATTGTCTCACAAGGGTTTGAGTCGAGGTTCTGGCTGGGCCACTCTGACATTTGAGTTGTCCCTAACCCATTTGAGAATTATAGAGGCCAATGTGCTCTTGAAGACAGTTCCTTTGACCTTGTGGTTTGTTTTTTGCTTTTTGGTTTTGGTTTTTGCTATGCATTGTCAGCTGTGAGACCTTTTATAGAGAGGTGTGTGCCTTTCCAAATCATGTTGAATCAATTTAGTTTACCACAGGTGGACACTAATCGAAATGTAAAAACATCTCGGCAATAATCAAGAGAAATAGGCATCTGAGCTTAATTTCAATTGTTGTTGCAAAGGGTCTGGATAATAATGCCAGTGTGATAGTTCAGTTAATAAATGTACACACATTTCTAAAAATCAGTTTTTACTTTGTCATTATGGGGTACTGAGTGTAGATTAATGTGAAAAAAAAAATGATTGTAATATCAGGCAGCAACATAACAACATTGAAAAAGTAAAGGGGCTCTGAATATTTTCTGAAATCCCTGTAAATACATTAGACAAAATAAAAAATAAAAAATAATTAGCTAGTAAAGTTTGAGGACAAACTTCATTGTTGGCTTGAATAAGTCTGAAAAGTGTTTAATAGTTTAAAATATGTTAGGTCTGACATTCTCTAACAGAATGCTAACTAGTTTTACATAACATTTTAGCATAATCTAGCATGATTTTAGCATGTTATAGCATGATCAGCAATGTCAGCAGACTCCCAGTAAGCCAAAAGGGTGACAGTGGCAAGGAACCAAAACTCCACTGATTAATAAATTGAGAAAAATCCTTGAGAAACTTGTCTTAACAGGGAGGGACAGTTCTCCTAACACATTAAAGCTGCAGTCTGTAATACGATTGGTTAAAAGAAAGAAAGGCTTAAATTAAATAATTTAAACATTTATATGGATTAGAAGTACAGGTCTGAATAAGTGACATGTTAGAGAAAGAGATAAATAAGGGATGTGTCAACAATGATGGGGCCATGATGTTAATGATAGAAAACTGAGGAAGGTTTCAACAGGGATAGTGGTAATGGCATAAAGTTACTGATTGCAGCTCTAACAACAATCTGCTGATACAAGACGGAATGTGACGGAACTGAGGGGGAATTTTACAAATAAAAAATTACCAGGCAACCAAGCATATAAGCATTAAATAGCCTACATAAAATTTAAAAAGAAGTCCATCACATTTTTCTCAGTGCTTTTGGGTGGCCCAGGCTATGGCTGTAGACATCGCTCTATGGCACTTGGATGAGCACCTGACTGTATGGGTCTGTATGGATATATATGAACAGATGCGTGGTGGAAGGGTACAGAGGCACAACAGACAGGATCGACATGATGCGTAGAAAGACTGCCGCATAATTTCCCATAGGCCTACTATGGTATATGTATAGTTTTGTTCACTTTGTTTTCATTTCTAAATAGGCTATGTATGCTTTGCTTTGTTCTGTGGTGCTGTATATGTGTATATGTAAATACTTTACTGTATGTCAGTGCTAGTACCGACAGTAAAAATGTAAATGTGAATCCAGTCTGATATTTTGTTTTGATTCTCCCACATACTGTAATGTGACACTTGGTGACCGTAATCTGCAACACAGAAAAGTGCATACTCGGACATTTTCAGACATTGTCATCAAAACCTTAGCCACAGTTTACATGTGAACGTACTTTGTGTACAATGTTCTACTGACAACATTACTAATAATTTTGCCTGTCACGTTCAAAGTCGATGACACAAGGACATGACTTTCTGCTGGCAGTGACATAATGATTGACGAAACAACGTGCTTCTGCGCAATAGACAAAGCAATCTGGGCAAGTGACACGCTTTTGCCGGGTAATCCATGATGTTGTGCGGCTTGTACATGTTGTTTCGAGAAATGCACTTACAGTTCTGCACACCGCAATTCTGATCTGAAAAATGCATGAAAGCAACAGAGAAAAACTGTAAGAGCATAAATTTAAAACGGAAAAACAAGTGATGCTGCCTTTAGTGGATGCTAGCATGTTTTAGCACGATGCTAGCATGTTTTAGCATGAAGCTAACATTTTAACATGATGCTAGAATGTTTCAGTATGATACTAGCATGTTTCTATGTGGTTGGTCATGTGACTCTAGTCTTCTCAGCAAGGAAGTATTTGTAAAATTCCTTCAATGCAAGTCAACAGTAAATTAGACCCGCCATGAAAATTTAGAAAGTCAGATCCGTTATATAGCAAGCAGAGTGGAAACATAATAATAAGCTTACAATTAAGCAAGTACAATAACAATATGTTGAATAAATTAATAATAAATTCATTGGGCGGTTTGGGAAAGATCTCTTTTTATTAATTCTATACAGAGCAATAAATTTGTGAATAAATAATATAATAAATTATAATTTACACTTGTATAGAAATTGTTTTGTATAGTGATAAAAAAATTGTTCTTATAACATTCAAGGGGGCGGCACTGTGGCAGTGGGTAGCACTGTGAGTGTTTACCCCGCAATAGATAAGCCAACCATTCAGGGTGTACAGTACACCGACCCGAGAAAGAATAGGAATAGGCTCCAGTTTCCCGTTACACCTGAAGAGGACGAGCGGATTAGACATTTCCGATGGCTGGGTGGACAGCATTCAAGGTGAACATCGCCGTCTGGTGGTCGTTGAGGGATGAGAGTGTGACGTCACTGTGTTTGGTCGCGTTTGCCTACTGCCTGCCAGTCAGTCTGATTTTTAATTTCACTTTCTTTATCTATGGTCTAAAGAGGAGACCATGAATCTCCGCGGTGTTTTTCAAGATTTCAACCACAGGTACGGTTTAATATGTTGGGTTAACTGATACCCAACTGTTTTGTTTGTTTTTTTTTAACGTTAACATCCTCTTAGCTTAGCTGCTAATGTTCACTCTGCAAGCCTGTTGGATTTGTCTTAGCATAGTTATGAAAAAATAACCAGTGAATAACACAGCTTTACAGTTAAAATCTGTAACATGATCCATCTTAATTAAATTATAAGCGTTGGGATCTAAGCAAACACTGTGCAGCAATAAACATAAAAGCGTAAGCAGTGCCACTCTGACGCGGTTTTTAGTCAAATTGTATTTAAAGCCCTATGCCAAAAGTATTCTAAGTTTGCTAAATGTGTATCGACAGTGTAATGCCTGTGGTTCTTGTTTGACATTGTGTGTTGTGCAGTAAGTTCCTGATCTATGCATGCCTGCTGCTCTTCTCTGTACTGCTGTCATTGAAGTTGGATGGCATTATCCAGTGGAGCTACTGGGTGGTGTTTGCACCAATTTGGCTCTGGAAATTTATGGTCATCATTGGGGCTTCCGTGGGCACTGGAGTGTGGGCTCATAACCCACAATACAGGTCAGCATGACTGTATATGGTCAACATTAAAATAAAAATATGTATTTTCATATTCAACAAATCTGAATTTATCAGTGCACATCATTTCAAAAGGAAATATTTGTTCTAGTAGCCTTTCATTATTATGTACAACCCAAATTCTGGAACTGTTGGGCTTTTTACATTTGAATAAAATAGAATTTTAAATCACATGAGCCAATATTTTATTCACAGTAGAACAGAGAACAAATGTTCAAACTGAGAAATATTACAATTTTATGCACAAAACAAGCTTATTTTAAATTTGATGCCTGCTACAGGTGTCAAAATAGTTGGGACATGTTTACCATGGTGTGGCATCTCCTCTTCAAAACAGTTTGAAGATGTCTGGGCATCGAGGTTATGAGTTTATGGAGTCTTGGTGTTTGAATTTGGTCCCATTCTTACCTGATATAGGTTTCCAGCTGCTGAAGAGTTTGTGGTCGTCTAAATGTTCTCTATAGGTGAAAGATCTGCACTGCAGGCAGGCCAATTCAGCACCTGGACACTTTTACTACGAAGCAATGCTGTTGTAATAGCTGCAGTATGTGGTTTTGCATTGTCCTGCTGAAATGCACAAGGCCTTCCCTAAAATAGACATTGTCTGAAGGGGAGCATATGTTGCTTTAAAACCTTTAAATACTTTTCAGCAGTCAAAGTGCCTTCCAAAACATGCTGCCCATACCGTATGCATTTATGCCCCCCCATACCATCAGAGATGCTGGCATTTGAACTGAATGCTAATAACATGCTGGAAGGTCTCCCTTCTCTTTAGCCCGGAGGACACAGCGTCTGTGATTTCCAACAAGAATGTCAAATTTGGCTTTGCAAAGCCTTTGGAATTTGGAATTGTTTTTAAAGTATTCCACAACCTTTTTACTCATTCTTTCATAGATTGGAGAGACTCTGCCTTTCCAAGACATCCCTTTTATAGCTAATCATGTTACAGACCTGATGTCAATTAATTTAATTAGTTGCTAGATGTTTCCCAGCTGACTCTTTTCAAAATGTGTTACTTTTTTAGCCCTTGCCCCCGCCCCAATTTTTTTGAGACCTGTAGCAGGCCTCAAATTTTAAATGAGCTCATTTAGTGGATAAACCTCCCAACATTTCCGGAATTCGGGCTGTAATAAGCAACCAAGGGGGGTAGCAAGTCCTCAACAATTCCCTGCAAACACACAACCATGTCTGGATTCTTTCTCATATGATTAGCCTCTTTTTAGAAATAAAATAAAATAATAAGAATAAAGAATACATTTATGAATATATTCTTATATTAATATATAAGAATAATTATAAAAATATAAGAATAAAAATCCCTCCTTGCATATATTTCACTTAGAACAATTTTACTTGTGTTGTGTTGTGTCATGCAGTATGTTGTGGTCTTCAGGGCCGAAGGAGAGACCTGTGTGGAGTTCAAGGCCATGCTGATTGCCGTGGGAATCCACCTTCTTCTGCTCACCTTTGAGGTGCTGGTGTGTCACCGTATGGAAAAGGGTACACACTTCTGGCTTTTAGTTTTCATGCCACTCTTCTTTGTTTCACCGGTTTCTGTGGCAGCGTGCGTGTGGGGATTCCGACACGACCGCTCACTGGAGGTGAGGGGGGTGCTTAAGCGAGGGTGCCATTTAAAAATGTCACAATTAAAAAAAATGTTGGCTTCTTTATTTATCCCAAATATAATTTGTGTTTGGCATTAAAATCTGTGTGTTAACGTATTTTAAACTTCCCTCACACTTGATTTTTGTCTATTGTTTTTGTCAGCTGGAGATTCTGTGCTCCGTAAACATTCTTCAGTTCATCTTTATTGCATTGCGTCTGGATAAGATCATCAGCTGGCCGTGGTTGGTAAGATTGTCCGTTCAGCACATTTTCTGGGGGCCTTTCTAATTAGAGCTAAATTTGTGCGTTTTATATGAGTAAGAACTGCATTATGTTTTTGTTAGGTGGTGTGTGTGCCGTTGTGGATTCTCATGTCCTTCTTGTGTTTGGTCGTGCTGTATTACATCGTCTGGTCTGTGCTATTTCTGCGCTCCATAGATGTTATTGCCGAGCAACGACGTACTCACATTACCATGGCAATCAGCTGGATGACCATTGTTGTGCCCCTGCTTACCTTTGAGGTTCAATTCCTACACCATTTATTCAGTTGTTTTTATTTATGCAGCTGTAGTGTGATAGTGTGGCTAAAACACTCAACATGTCCTGGGAGTGTTTGTTTGTTAGTGTGATGTAATTGTGGGTATTTTGCGCTTTAAGGATTTGTTTGCCCAAAAAAATCTAAATTCTGTAGTGATTTAGGGGGTACTCACACTAGGCACTCTGAACCGCACCCGGGTGCTTTTCTTCAGAACAAAAAATTGCATCGTTAATAACGCAAGCATGTTCTGATCAGAAGCTTAAGTGTCAGCGTGAATGCAGGTTAGCGGGGAAATGGGGACAATCGCACTTGGGCATGTATCAAGTGACAACAGTACACCCGCACTGATGCTTTTAAATAACCGTTTGAAGAATTGCTCTTAAATACCTTTTCGTGCTTGATTACATTAAAATATGCCCTGTTGAAACAATCATTGGTTGGTTTGAAATGACATGAGGATGAGTACATAATTTTTGAATTTCTGGGGTATGTCTATTTATGAAATCAGGAATTAACACAGGTGTGACATTCATCAGTGTTTTATGTTGTTTTCAGATTCTCCTTGTGCACAAGCTGGATGGACATTATAACTCCAACTACGTCCCAGTGTTTGTGCCTCTTTGGGTGTCATTGGTAACTCTAATGGTGACCACATTTGGTCAGAAAGGAGGCAATCACTGTACGTAACTTGTTTAACTTATATCAATACTTATAGGTATTATCTTTAAAATACCTATTATTCACTATAAATAAAAAAACTAATAAATTATTACTAAATAGCTGTTGTTGTGTGCTTTGTATTGTCTGTGACATTTATCCAGACTTTATCCAAAACCATATTTCAAGACAGTAACACTTCTTTCTCAAATGTCTCTCCTTTTCAGGGTGGTTTGGAATTCGCAAAGACTTCTGCCAGTTTCTTCTTGAACTTTTCCCGTTCCTGAGGGAATATGGCAACATATCCTACAGTTTGCACCATGAGGATTCCGAAGAGTCCGAGGAGATGCCCATCCACGAAGCGCCAAAAATTGTGCCGATGTTTCGTAAGAAGACAGGAGTGGTAATCACCCAAAGTCCTGGCAAATACTTTGTGTCACCACCCAAACTGTGTATTGACATGCCAGACTAATATTCAGAACTCTGCCATCATTTGCCTGGTCATGAACAATGAGTTAAACGTAGCACAGTGCTTTGGGTCCACTTCACGGTGTACCATTTAAGAAGAAAAACTGCTACAAAGATGTTTCTTCTGGACTTTTGTTTAGTAAAGACTCTTCAGAAGACATTCTTGCTTTTGAGCTAAGCTCAAATGAAGCAGAGAGTTATTTGACTTTTCATAGCCATTTTGTAATTTTAGTTTTGTGCTGCAATTTCAGTAAAATCCAACCACATAGATGGGACCTATTGCCCTCAGGAGCGGATTGGTTGAACTGACAAATCGAATCAGTGAACTTGCAAAGAGACAGGCTAATCGGTAGATAAAGGATTTTTTTGCCTGGTGAAGATGTCTTTATGTTTGAGTTCAATTCTATATATGCCATAGGCTGTCATATTTATCAGTCATAACTTTTCCACGTTGTTGATGTTCAGTCATTTTGCAATATCTTTCTCTGTGTAAGCCTTGCAATTTGTATCAGTCTCTCATTTTTACAATGATTACAGCCTTTGGGGTTAAAGAAGGTAATTTGTATAATAGTCTTTATTTTAAATGCATCTGAAATTGATGTTTTAATTAGAAGTTTTTTTTCCTGTTGACTTGATAAGCCTCTATCATACATGACAGGAGCTATCCAATGAAAACGATTGGTAAAGGCTGTGTTCTTCTGTGTTTTCGTTTCTAACTAGTAACCATCTCTGGACTCCTGTAATTAGATGTCTAACTTCAGTATGGGCCACAAGAGTGCAATACGATAATTTTGTAATGTTTAATTAAACAGACCCTGTTATTACAGTATATTCTCTGTAATTTTAGTAAGGCAGAACTGTGAATTGAGTTGGCCTTATACAGTAACAGTACCCCTTGATTTGGACCATCTTGTTTGGACCCATTTAGTGTAAAATGACAAAACAAAACATTTTTATTCTCTTTTGAAAGACATGTATGACTGTTAATTTGTGTCAACCAGTTGCAGTTTTTTCCCATCCTACATCTAAATCGGAAAAAGTTTTGAAACTTTGCATAACTGTCATACCAGGAAATAAGAAATTTTATTTTGTCAGTGGCTGCTTTTAAGTAGACAGGTACTTTAGTCTCTTTCTCAGCTGGTCTGAGTAAACAGCCATAGAAATGTATCTTTGTAGATGTGGACCAATGTCAGTTTTACATTTCCCAATGTACACATTTACCACTCTTGTCGTTCATTGTGTCCATTTTTTTGTAAAGGCAAGACACTCCGTAGCTTTCAGCAGTGCCTCACATTAAAATTTCATTGTTTACTGTGCAAATGTTCCACTTTTTAAACCCTTTTAATTTTGGTGTTAATTTGGAGTTGTCACATACCTTTATTATCATATTTATATTTTTATCACATAATTATCATCCCATACAAAATTGTCCTGTGTTAACTTTACCTCTATAATGTTGCTGACCTTTAAGACAGATCAACCAGTATGATAAACTGATATATACAGGGTTCAGCAATATAATGAGCAGATGGGTGACCTGGGGAATGTGAGGGACTTTTAAACTCACTAAATGTTATTTGACATTGTACGTGTTTCATGCCTGGTAACCTTAACAATGTAACTGCATATACTGCTGATTTAAAAGTCAAAAAGGTAGCATTATTTATTCACCTCTAGAAAGCCTAGTGGATTGGTAATAATGAATGACTTGTGATTGTGTTTAAAGCATCATATAGAATAGCCCAAAACTTAAACCAATCACTGATATTTTGCATCTTATTCCATTGTTGTCCAGAGAAAATGTGCAGTGTTGCCAACTTGGCCGCCAAGCGACTTTTCAGACCCCCTTAGCGACATTTAGAAAGGAAACAAATCTAGCGACTTCATAGACAAACTTTAGCTTCTTGCAGTAGACTGTAGCGCTCGTAGTTTTGTACTGAGACGGAGGCTGCGCACCGTGTGAAGTAAACAAAAAAGACGCGTCTAACTTTCTCTTTAATGATCATTGCACATGTAGATATATCTGTAATCGCTGCACAGCTGCTGTCTTTATGTTTATGGTGTTTTAGTCAGATTTACAAATCAGGATTTTAGAATAGCACTGGCTGTGTTACTGCTAAATGACTGCGGATAACTTTTTATAGTTTCAAGGGTTGCGTTCAGTCACTATATTTCATACTCATTATTGAATATCCAGGTGTATTAAAATACAGCGGTTTTCCTTACCTTGTAAGTCGTTTAGGATAAAAGCATCTGCTAAATGTGAATTAAACAGCTGCCGACGTTAGAGACAAAATACAACTGACACGGCGATGTCACGATTTTGCAAATAAACACGTGACATGTTCTACATTTACCGACTTTTTAAGCAGGTTTTGTTTATATTATTTTGCATAATATAAATAATATATCATATTATATTTATATTGCTGTCCTGTATAGTTATAAAAGTATTTCATTAATAAAAGTCTTTCATTAGCACATATCAAAATGCATTGCTACAAATCAAATCATTCGCCCTGATTTGTATTTTCCTGTAATTTTTTTAATCTCTATATCGTAACAATTCACTATCAGTCGACAAAACTGTTTATTGAAAGTATGATCCGTTGCAACGAAACGTTTATGCGTAAAGAAAAGTAAGGAACGGTTAAGATAAACTGATGTCAATTTAATTATCTGTTGGTGGCAGCAGCAGCGTAGATGGTGACGCAACTTCTGTGTGATCGCGGTCCGAGCGCCCGACTCCACCCAACGGCGCGGGCGGAAGCACAAAACAAGTTCATGAGTGCCGCGCGAGTTATGGCGTCGGAAAGGTTCTCCTGAAAAATAAACTCCAGTCAAGCTCTGGCCAAAAGCATGTGACGAGCCTTTAAACTGTCTGGAACGGATACAAGTAACAGAAAAGTCGACTTAAGGAAGCGGTCATGGTCGAAAAGTGTCGACTGTGACCGAAGCGGAGTTTGAAGCTAACTAAGAGCAGCTGGCGTCACGAGCACTTTCAAGAGTAGTGTAAATATTGTGCTGTAGAGGATTTTAATACATGGTAGTGAAAGATAACACTGTTTAAGTGTCTGTCTGAGAATTTATTTGCCGTGTAACATCTCTGTAGACGGTTGGAGATGGCTCAGTCACCGGTACCTGTTCAAGTTCCTGGAATGCAGGTGAGTGTGTGGAAAGGTGAAGCCAGGCCATTATCATCTTCATCACTATTATCCCAACATTAAACCAGCGTTTCTCGATACACTTAGGTCAAACCTTTATATTCCATGAGTTCTTCAATAATTGTAACAATTTTCAGTCGATAAATTCTTTAAACACTTACTTAGAGAGATTGAGTTATGCTTTCTGCACATGTTCCATTACAAACACAACTCACTTTAAAAACAAGCAATGTTTAGCTCTTAATCAAACGCTTATGAATCTATATTAACGAGCAAAATATTACAATTGTGATTTCCTGTGTAAAACAGTTACATCGAATGACAGTGCAGATATTTGTGAGGCGGCACATACTCGCTAAAGGTGTGCCAGCATTCACTCCTGCTCCCCTTCCCTCTTTATAAAGCATAAGTCTTTAGCTGTTCCTATTTCTAATAGTAGCTGGAAGTTAAAAGGTCACTAGCCAAGTATGTTGCTGCTGAGCATGTGGTCTTTCTTTAAAAAAAAAACACACTATTTTATTTCTTTACTATGACAGCTAAGTGGAAAACAGCATTGCTAGGTTAATCAATGTGCACAACAGATGTCCCAGCACTGGAATACCTCACTTATATAATTTGTGATGTGCCTTTTTAATGTTTATTTTCAAAGTATAAACCTTTCTCTAAACAGGCCATGCAATTGTCCATTCATAGATGTGATGCTATTAATAATGATGAGCAGAAGTTTAATGTATAGGTGTGGCTTGGGAGGAAGTGTTTCATGCAATAATTAGCCATAGTTAGCACCTGAGTCAGCTAACTAGAGCGAAAAACCTGAGGCAGGTAGAGCGAAAGCTGATGATATCCTTTGTGAAGAAATAATGCAAGGTGCTTTTGTAGTGTGGATTGTACCCATGTGGACTGCATGTTATGCCTTAATGGTGCTGCATTGTTGTCAGTTCATGGGTTTCAATAGCACACAGCAATTGCAAATGCAACCAGCTGATAAATCTTGTGGGGGTCCATGGATGCCTTACTTATGATCTTATATCCTGGTCATTAAAGCACAATCTATTTAGCTTTTTATCAGAATGAAACAGACACACATGAAGACCGTCAAGCAAGATATAGCCCGTCACTGCTGCTCCACCCAGTCTTACTAAAGCATATATAAGGTGTCCAAAAACTAGTTTTTATTGCTGCATTTTACATTGTATTGCAGCTTGTATTCACACTGTTAAAGTCATATTATGTGAATTATGTTGAAGTCATATTATAAATGTTAGAATGGTGCCAGTGTTGCGCCAATTGATGCTAAAATGTGCAAGCATGTTAAAACTCGCTAGCATCATACTAACTGATGCTACAATGTGTTAGTTATAATAATAATAATAATAAACTAAAACATGTTTAAGAATTGCTATTCCATGTTTTGCTTACTATTGCACTGTTTATTAATTAAATTGTGATATCTCTGTAAGCCATAGTATAAAATGTAATGTATTTTTTTATAGAAACTATACTGTACTTCTGACTTAAATGCATTAAATGATTATTTCAATAACCAGATGGCTATTAGCGCATAACCTGCTGGTTGCCCAGTGCTAGGACGGAAGGTATAAGGTTGGGCATAAAGAGGCTCTCATTATTTACTTTTAACTGGTTTACATTAGAATAAATACATTTATTTGCACACTCAGGGTATTTTCAGATTGCCTGAAATGTAAGCAAGAGAGCAAATTACTCATGGTCCAACTGTATACTCTTCATCATATTGTATGTATGCAATAGATTCACTTTTTATACGTTGCAGTAGCTGCATGTGTTCATAAATTCATAGAGCATCCTCTCCCAAATTACTGTGGTTACCAAAATTTTTGCTAGGGTCGTTGTACTCTTATAGAAGTTTAGTGATTAAATTAAATGGTAATGTATATGGTCATGTATATGGTAAAAGTTGAGCCATCTTAAAATTGCAGACATTTGAAAATACATTTGCATCTCATGTTAGATTCTTCCTCTTTTGGCACTTGCATACAAATTTAGCTAGCTGACATTGTTTATACCTATTTATCTAAATGAGTCATTCTGACAGAGTGTACATTTTGTATTACAGAACAGTCGAGCAGACCCTGAGGAGCTGTTTACTAAACTAGAGCGCATCGGAAAGGGCTCGTTTGGCGAGGTGTTCAAAGGTATTGACCGCCGCAGTCAGAATGTAGTGGCCATCAAAACCATCGATCTAGAGGAAGCAGAGGATGAAATAGAAGACATCCAACAGGAGATCACTGTTCTCAGCCAGTGTGACAGTCCACATGTTACCAAATACTATGGCTCATACCTAAAGGTATATTTCAACAGTCTGTTTTGCAGTACACATAGTTGCCTTTGAATGTAAATAAATTCATATAGATTAAGGTTAATTGTGAGTCTGAAATTGTTTTCTTCTTTTGAAGATTTAATTCCATTCTGGTAACTCATGGCCAAACCTTTTGCTATGTCACAATACCTGTATTTCTGGAAAATTGCCAAACACAACTAGCATTTGCTAACTTGTCTGGCTTCTTTTCAGTGTGTGTTTATTGATAACTCATGTTTATTAGGGTTCTTTATATCACTCGGAAGGGTGACTATCTGCTCAGTTCACTTTGAGCAGAATGGACTGCCACTGTCATTCAGTGCTATTTATAACAAGATGTCTTTCTGTACTAGTGCAACCATAGAGCATTAAGTAATAGGCATGGCAAGGAATACTTGATAGAATATGCATATTTGCATTTTTGTATTTCTGCATTGCAATGTAACAGTATACCAATGTTACGGTTTGGTTCATTTCATGGTTTTGCAGCCACAGTTCGGTTTGGTTCTGTTTGCTGTGGGGGCAGAGTTCATGGCATGGCACAGCAATGCTAAAAACACTAGATTCACTTTTAACTTCATAATAATAATAGTTGAACACAGTAACTTTAGTGTATGGGAGAATTCCCCCATCAGAAGGTCATTTGGGGGATTGATGAATTTTGAGGTGAGGTTTGTAGAAGTCGCTATAGAAAGACAAACTGTTTGACTCAGTTTTTATCGTTTGAGGTACATCATATATACAGTATATTAAAGACAGACAATATGTATAAAGTATGAATATATGCATAAATGTGACGTGCTGCGTTATGAAATTAACAGCCTTAAAGTATTTGATCTGTTGATCTGTGTGGTTTAATTGCCAAGTTCATATGTGTGCAATAAGCACTATACTGCACTGAATTTCAAGCCTTGGTGTACAAAATACAGCTCCTATTAGCAGTTAAAAGTGTACTATTTATTATTTAACCAAATGTCAAGAAAGAAAACTTTGTTTTGTGACAAGGTAAAGTGAGGTCAACCCTAGCAATGGGCCATTGCTGGGTCAGGGCAGCAGGGGGCGTGACGCATTTTGTACAGCATGACAGTACTGCAGTATGTACCGTGGGTGATGTATTGCGGTTCTTTAGTGTGGTTTTGAATATTGTTACACTCCTATTCTGCATTTATGTATTAGTTATTACAACATTTTTCCATATAATTAGTTAACAATTTTGACCATAAAATAATTTAAGTATATGTGTCAATGCAAGTTCTTACTTGTACATAGTAGTGTCAAAACCTAGCCTCAAGTTTACATTTTCTGTTGTTTTTCCTATAGGGCAGTAAGCTATGGATCATAATGGAATATCTAGGAGGGGGTTCAGCTCTGGACCTGGTGAGTGTCTATACTTTGTCTTTGAGTCTCCACAGCTTCAAAAATGAAAATATGACATGAAATTACATGAAAGCACCATAAAAATTAGTGGTGCAACAGATCACAAAACTCACGGTTCGGATCACCCTACRGTTTTTGAGTCACGGATCGGACCATTTTTCGGATCAGCAAAAAAGGGGAGGAGACAAATGTAATTTGCTTTCCATTTATTACAAGAACAGTATAGCAAGAACTTTTGGTTTTAACAAAAATAACCTAAAGAACCTATGATTTTAACAAAAATAAAATCAAGAAATAGCCAGCTGAATAAATAAAATAAAATACTC
>JAZGTK010002676.1:0-30632 GCA_036877625.1 Ambastaia sidthimunki | reverse complement strand
ATTTACAGTAACATATTCTGTAGAGAGCACACTGAGAACATACAAGCTTCACACAGGAAAACATCACCCAGCAAACCAGGGCTTGAACCAGAAGGCAGATGGCCAGTCATCTACTGCAGCTATCGATTAGGGTTAGAAAAGAGAGAGAGACACAGAGAGAAAGTGAGTGATTAAGATAGTGTACAAATAAATCAAGTCACTTAAGCAGAAACATTTGCTAAACAGGATATAGTCAGCATACACAGTTTGCATTATAAATCTAGTTATTTTGTTCATTAAATGTCACTTCACAGTTTTGTATTAAAAGTTTTTAATCAGAGATATGTGTATATAGCTCTCTTTTCGTTGTTAACACTAGTCACACAATTAACTTAATAACCTATTTCTTTGAAACTGTAACTTGGGTAGTTACTATGATCAACGAAATGGTCCAGACATATCTACATATTTAAAATACCTGATTTGTAGTTAGGACAACTGCAAGGAAACCAAATATAAATGAGAGGCTCCACCTAGTGTTCACTGAGAGAAGACACGTTAAGGATATTGTGGGATGCAGCCACTAGGGGGAGTTCTTTGCGGAAGTCAAGGAGCAACGGAGCTGCTTCCTGAAAGTACTAGGACTAGTCTGTATTAAATTATATTTTCTGATTAATTGATCGAAACAGACATGTCGAAAAGCACGCTATCTGATCGATTCAGAAAGGTCGATGTAGATGAGTACGATGAAAACAAGTTTGTCGACGAAGAAGACGGCGGAGAAAATCAAATAGGTCCGGATGAAACTGAGGTGGATTCTCTCATCAGATCATATCCTTGCAGACTTAATACTTTTAAGGTTATTCTTCATAAAGTGCATATTTGCATGCTTTATGGCATTTCATTGACCTTTTTCTGAAAGTACAACAAACGTTGATGTTATGCTATTATAACTTCTATCTCGGTAGTAGACATGGGTGTGGTAGTCAGTCACTTCATTCATTTTGGGCATGCACATTTTAAGCTTCTCAAGTAGTTTGCATTGGACAATCTAACACTATAAAATCTCTAAAAGTTATAGATTACGACTGTAGTGGATAAGGCATACAAAATGTAAAGGTGAACCCTGTGTATGTGGCATTACTGTGAAAGTGTCAGTCACCGTGACCGTGGGGGTTGCTGTAGAAACACTTCCGGTTGCAAGCGGCTAATCTGGGGATAGGGTCTCCACAACATATAATATTGTCTAGAGTCAGTTTATGCAATTAATGCATATTGATAATTTAGGATTATGTGTTATAAATTATATTAGTGGCGGTATTTAAATACAGTAGGTCTGAGACGCTTTCCTTAGTGCATTGTACAGGTAACCTGATGGGGGCTTTGCAGGCAGTACTGAAGAATCCACCAATCAATACTAAGAACCAGAATGTAAAGGTGAGTTGCAGCTAAGCCACCCTAAAGTGTCAATCACTTGACCTGGATATAAACATCTTACCTGCACCACCTGTGTGGTTTCATTACGTTAGAAGTTTCTTTATACACCAGGTTTGTAATCTGCTTATTTCATTGTGTTTATATGTGTGCAGGACCGGGCTGAAGGCCTTGTGCTGAAAGTGCTCAGCTCTTTCAAAACCAGCGATATAGAAAAGGCTGTTCAATCTCTGGATAAGACTGGAGTCGATCTCCTCATGAAGTACATCTACAAGGGGTTTGAAAGACCCTCAGACAACAATAGTGCCATTCTACTTCAGTGGCATGAAAAGGTAAAGAAAGTAGTGATATCTTTTTAAAGGAATAGTTCACCCACCCCCAAACTCTTTCAAACCTGTATGCTGTTATTTTGTTTCATGAAACTCAGTTAAAGGAATGTTAATGTAGCTCTTTTCCATGCAGTGACACTTTATAGTGGCACATGTCTGTTAAGTGCCAGAAAGTATTTATTGAGTATTTCTTTATTTAAAATGGTTGATTATAACCTGGAAAATAACCTGGAAAGACAGCATCAGTATGAGATTATCAAGTTTCTGCCCCGTAACTATAGCAGTGGCTTATGTCCTGTGTCCAGGCTCTCTCAGCAGGTGGTGTGGGCTCCATCGTCAGGGTCCTCACAGCCAGGAAAACCGTATAGACATCAACTTATCATCACAGCTGGGGCAACATAAGGAATGGCTGGCACAAAACCTTGCGGTCTGGTCTCTGCCCATGCTGTAGAGGGTGTCCAGTCAATCACCTTTTTTGTAAACGATCAAACATTACATTCTCATTTGGATTTCTTGCAGTGAATAAGCACCTTAGATCTCTATATAAACAGAATGGTAACGAGAAATGTTTTTGTTGACCTCAGCAAATCTTAAGCACAGACATTGTAGCTGTTATGTAGGTTGTGTCTCTTTACTTGTCTGCGTCACCTCTTTTGCTTGTCACGTAATGTTTCAGCAGTGGAGAACAAACAGTACATGCAGTAGCATGACTAAATCATTACATTTCATGTCATTTCAATGGCATCTTTTATGGGGGTACTGTGGAGCATATTTATTTTATGCCTCACCTCATACTACTTTTAGAAAAATTTACCCAGAGCTGCTCTGCGGAACATGCAAACGTCAGTATTCCTGTGCTTATTCAATTTGATATGTGCTGTATTCATGCCCATGATTTTTGTTCCCACATGTATGTGCTGCACATGTTCGTTTAATGTTGGTTATTGGGGTACAACCTTATCTTACTGCCTGTGCTTTTGGGCAAGAGGTTGATTTCCTTCTCAACTTATTGTCATCTGAGTGCTTATTTTTCCCCACAATCTCAGTAATTCATGTATCTTTGAAATCTTTGAATTAAAATGTGTCTGTATTGTTACATATCACACCAGGATCACAACAAAGCAAAAAAGGGAATAACGTTGCCAAAAACATTTTTATTGTCACAGTTGTTGATTAATACTTGTGTGTTTTTGTACACTTTACAAAAACAAGTTAACATTTTTACAACACTGAGTATTATAAGAATTGTCCACCAAAAGATATGTATATTTTGATCACATCATTTTAGAACTTAAATGTTAATGTTTCTCATCATGTGTTTTGGACTCATGTCAGGTGCTGATGATAATTACTAACATGCAAAAGAGTTTGTGCACTTTCACAGTGTTCATTAAACAACAGGAGGTTGATCAGTCTTTAGGCTGCAATGAAACATGAGTGCAGATTTTGCTTCCTCTGTAATATAGTTATTTTGTGCCATACTTGAAGCCATACATAAGCAACCCAAGAAAGTGTCCACTTGTTAAAGATTCTTAGTGAATGTTGAGTTTGCATCACATCAGTCAATCATTTTAGGTGCAAAATTATGAACTAGTTTACCAACTGCCTTATAAAATATTCCTTTTATATTGTATGATTCTTTTGAGAAATAAATAAAAATGTCTTACAGTTTCTGTCATTTCATCCGTGTGCAAACAGGCCTGTAGTTCTTTCACATTTTACAGATCACAATTTGATTATTGGTAGTAGGTTATCTTATATTTTAAATATTTTAAATCTACTTGCATTCAAAAACGGTAAAGTAATTACTTTATACTTGTTGGTGTATATCTGTTTTGTAGGTTAAATGTACAGTGTAGACATTTTTGCAGGCTTAAGTTGCAAATAAATGAGTTTTGAATCTATTATCATTTGAAGGCATTTTAATGACGTTACATTATTTTCATAGACCACTAATTCTACAGAAAGAATTCCTGCTTTAATAGTTTTGCGCTAACCACATGAAAGGCATCGCACATTTTCTAATAAGAAATGGGGGCATAAATGTAAAGAGGATGCAGCTAAACGATGCAAGGTGACCTTGCTGTTTCTTATTACTCAGAGACTATAGGAGAATATGGTTTATATTCTCTAAAGCCATCACATGGTGTCACTGTTTCCTGTTAACTTACTTGCTTTTGTGTGAAATCTTGTTTCCCCTTACGTGCGTAAATGTATCATAAAAATGTACAAATGTGGGTCACAGAAGTAATTTATATGAGAAGGACAAAGGTCAGATGTAAACACATGGATGTTTTGAAGATCATGTGGAGTTAATGGTCTTTGGAAATATGAATAATAAAGTTAAAGATTGATTAAAGTTTTTATTGTGCTTAGTCAGTCACTGACCTTATGCAGCTTAGAATCCAAGACAGTAAAGGTCTATAACACAAAGCAACTACAACAACAAAGTTTGATTTCTCAGAAATGAGTGCATCTAAAAATATTCTAGAGACCAGTGCCCTTGAAAATAAGTGGACTAATGTCTTACATAAGAATAAGAACCAGCCCATGAGTGAATAATAATAAACTAAATATACAGCCTTACAGAATTCAGACAGATATGCAGCAGGTTTACATGAAAATGCAATTCTGTTGATTAAAATTAAACTGAAAAATTCTGTTAAACCTAAACTGGCTCTGAAACGGGGAAACCAGCTTTGTTTGTTTAACCACAAATGGTTATTCACTTGGACAGTTGCCAATCACTTTCACAACAATTGTTTGACTACTTTTGTTTTAAAGTGTAATCACAAGGTTTGTTTTGGATATATTATTAACACCAGAACTTGACAAAGGCTAATTGAAATGTCAACATGCGTGTCGATAGTCTGACAAGTACATTGTGTCTTGTCCTGAATAGTACAAACAATTCAATATGGATAATGGCAATTTCTATGGAAACATAAGCGGACAACATCTCCACACAACAATTTTAATCTTAAATGGCTTGTGTGACCAAAGCATTTTCTATTTGGTTTCCTGACGGTTCCATGCATGAAGTCTTACCTGAAGGTATACTATATATGAGAGATACGAAACTAACATGTCTTTCTAAGAAATAAGTTGCCTGGGACAACTGTATACAGTTCAGTGCAAAAATATCAGAATACAAAATTCCACAATTAACCAGTCAGAATCAAGTATTCCAGAGCGGCATGTGGTAATGAAACACAGGGCAGCAGTTATTGTAGTAAAAGAAATGATTCCTACAGGTCTGTGTCCATTCACAATGGGCACATTATGTTCAGTTTGCTCAGTTTCTGTTGGCATCATTGGCTCTGTGTTGTTTTCATGTAAACATTATCTTTTCATTAGACAACAAAGAGAAACATCAGTGACATACATTATAGTACATTTAATCAACCATTTTAATTGTTTTGTAGTAATAATGGTTAAATAGTTATTATATCTATAATAAATGGTTTATGATTCTTTTGCATTGAAATAATGTGTAAATCATTAATGTTAAATGCATTCCTATCATTGATTTATCACTCTTATCTAATTACACATTTACTTTAATAATAGAATGAAGCAATGTCATTCTGTATTCTAGACAAACATCTCTTTCTCTACTTAAATAATAAACTCTTATATGAGCCTCTACATTACAACATACACTATTATAACAGTAAACAACAGCATTAATCAGCTCAACAGATCTGCAGACCATATAATCAGTGACTTGAGCTTTTAGAGACTAGAGGAGAATATGGTTTATAAAAAGTGACCTAACCGTGTAGCAGAGGGTCTTATGTAAGCCATGCTTAACTGAACAACATGTTGCATCAAGAGATCCAGAGAGAGGGTGAAAATGGTGCCGCTATATATATATATATATTCGTGTTTCTTTTTCTAAGTGACTTGAAACCATGGAAACAGCAGGATGATGTAGAAGCACTGTGCTGATGGCGAGGTTACATAATATCCACAGAGGAAAAGGGCATATAATGACATCACAGGAAACCTGACATCCGTTTAGTTCAGAGAAAATTGTTACTGTCTTTTTTAACTTTTTTGTTTTGTTTTAGAGGTTTAGTGTCATCTGCATCACTGTTGTTTTCATATATTTTTACTTTACAAAACAACAGATGTGTGACACTCATGAGTTAACACTATCGTTTAACCACACGTAATCAGTCTAGATTTAAAAATGTACCACCTGAAATATTAATATATATAGACAGTGTCAGAACACATCTGTGCTACATGAATAAATTACTGTGTTCTGGTTGCTGGGGGCCAAGAACTTGATGTCATTATAGTGAATAATGGTTAGTGACAAACAACCACGGTCCGTGGTCTTTGCATAATATTCATTTTCAATCTGGTTTTACTTTTGTATCTATTAACAATAATACTGTATTAATTAAAGAATAATACACTTAGTAAATTTAAGTAAAAAACGTAACAGCGAAGCGGATAGAGTTGAGCCCCATGTCCCCTCCCATCGCGCTGTTGTCATCGGTGACGCAGCAGTGTTAAGCGCGCTCTTCAGTGTCATTCAGTTTATCTCGTTAACGGCGAGTCTTAGAGATTCATGTTGTTTCAGCCTTTCAATGTGTAGTTTTGTCGTTCATTTAGCAAAACGATGTCCTTCATCATGAACAGGCAGGGAAACCTGGTAAGTTGAAACTTGGGTTTCGGTGGGACTTTGTCGGAAATTTTGTTGAAGTCATAGTGTCGGTCATATGGCACGTTGAATATTTAGTGAGTGAATTAGCCAACGCTAACCAGCATTTATGAAGTTCGTATTGTACTTGTTTGAGTATTGTTTGCAAGTACCTTTAAGTTTGTTCCTTAATGTGAATGTCGCTTTACATTAAAAATGTTCATATTATTTAGTTTTGCTAAAATGACCATATTTCCTACTGGGGTTTATAAAATTCAACTTCTGCTTTCACTTTGTCTCCGAAACAGGCCCGACTTAATCTCTTAATTATTTGCCGCAATTTAACTGTCCAGTCAGCTGGACATCATGTTAAAATGTGCGTCATATGTTATTTTAAAGACAGTTAACAGCTGGCTTATTTTAGGCCGTGAGTATGTATTGTTCGCTAATGATGTTATATATTTTGTAATATGTTTATCTAACCTTTCAGATTCGCATGCTATGTGGTCCATTTTATTCCAAACCTGTGATTATTATGTGTTTATATTACCGTTGTTGTTGTGAACACAACCTCAGGCGACATCATGTGATACTGGTTCAATCTAGAAATCTCTCGCGCCTTAAACCCGGAAACCCTAATAAAAATGATTCTTTGTATCTGTCTTTGTATGAATGTATTTTGATGGTTTTCTAAGCGGAGAAACTTCAAAGTGCTTGGTTTGACTGTGAAGTCAGTTTATGAACGTGCATATGAGTTGTTTAACAGTTATTTAGTGATGTGTAGCCCACCCAACAATAGGCATTGCTGTTCAACAGTATAGAAAGTTGATAACCTAAATGTGTTTGTGTATATTATTTTCATATTTTACTGTAACTGTGATGGTTGAATTAAAAGGTTTCTTTCTTCTTAGGTCATCATGAATAATCAAGATGGAAGAAATTGTATTCTTTAAGCCAATAGTCACATCAAGTACAACTGGCCAAAACGTCTGTGAAGTTTGAGTTGTTGTAGCCCACTGCCTCAACACCTGCGAGTTACTTTCTGTTAAAAGATCAACTCGGGTGCCCTAAAGATTTTTTTTCCTGTTTCATCAACTTGGTAGGTGTGTCTCTTATCAAGGCCCACGTAGAATCTGTGCCTGTGAAATTTCCAGGGAAGCTCTGCAGATTTCTGCAGTATTTGACTGCCCGTCAAGTTCAAACCTCCCCCTCCCCCTTGCACGTTTGCGTATTAAATTTTAAGTTTTGGCTGCTTTAACGATGTTTTCATCTACAGATATGGGTGTAGTACCCTGAGCCCAGTTAAACACACTTTATTATATGTAAATCCATTACACCAATTGTTTTCTTACAACTGTCACTAAATGTAAAAAAGGAGCACAGATTCTTGTGGCCTTGCCTACAATACTAAATGTTCTGGGTGTAACGACAAGCAGTTCTAAATTTGATGCATTTGCCTTCCTCTTCTGTAGGTTTAATAGATCCATCAAAATGACTCCCAATGGTCATTTGATATTTGAAGATGAGAGTTTCCTTGATTCTACTGTGGCCAAGATGAATGCGTTGCGAAAAAGCGGCCAGTTTTGTGATGTCAGGCTACAGGTAAGATCAGTGCCTCGATCTGTTAGTTCCTAAATGCTTTTAATAGGCACTCTTAATAATGGTGGTCCATCTGCAGGTCTGTGGACACGAGCTGATGGCCCATAAGGCTGTGCTGGCCTGCTGCAGTCCTTTCCTGTTTGAGATCTTTAACAGCGACTCTGAGTTGCAGGGTGGTGTCTCACTGGTCAAATTCGATGATCTCAACCCGGATGCTGTTGAGATCTTGCTCAACTATGCCTACACAGCCCAGTAAGTATGCTTACATAACATTTAAACTTTGTATAACACACTCCCCTTTATGTCACGAACAGAGAGATCCCATATATACCTGTATTTCCTGTTGACAGGCTGAAGGCAGATAAGGATCTCGTCAGAGATGTGTATTCTGCAGCAAAAAAGTTTAAATTGGAGCGGGTCAAACAGGTATTATGTGTAATGTGTAGTCTCATGAATAGAAATGTCATCTATACAGTGATGTACTAATCTTCTGAATCCTTTATTGCTATTCAGATCTGTGGAGACTACCTGTTATCAAAAATCGACTGCCAAAGTGCCATTTCCTTCCGCCACTTTGCTAGTAGCATGGCTGATGGTCGACTTCTGGGCAAGATTGATGGCTATATTCAGGACCATCTTCAGGAGATCTGTGAACAGGATGACTTTCTTAAACTTCCTCGTCTGAAGGTGAGTCTAATGAATGTTTTTTTATATGCATAGATTTTTTTTATTTATTTGAGCGTTGTCAATGTATAGCTAACAGTCTCCTTAAATTCTGTTTGTGTTTGGTAGCTGGAGGTGATGCTAGAGGAGAATTTGAACCTGCCGGGTAATGGCAAACTGTACTCCAAGGTTATTAACTGGGTGCAGCGCAGCTTGTGGAGGAATGGAGATCCCCTAGAGAAATTAATGGAAGAGGTTAGTATTGTGGCATACCCTCCTCTTTTCCCCTGTTTCCTGAACGTCTTTTTGAAGGATAATTCAGGGTTCCTCCTTCCACTGTCCCCAAGTTTTACCCTTAACCTTGTAAATTTTGCAGTACGTGCTCCTCAAAATACTGAAAAACTGAACGTTTTTCCAGGTGAGCCGAACAAACTAAACAAAACCAACCCCCTTCTCTTAACCTGTGTTTTTTAACTTATTTTCTCCCCAACAGGTCTTTTTGAAGTATTGTTAGTTTGATTCTAATGACTGCTCCTCCCCATTGATCTCCCCATTTCTCCTGTAGGTTTAGTAATCCACAGCAGCCCCAGATTTGTCAAGCATTGAAGAAGAATGCAAGATCCCATCCGTCAATGGTACTATGTGAACCAACCAAAAGTGATGTGTTTCCATCTGTGTTCCTGAGATTGGAGCTTTTTTCCAAACCCCACTGTGCATCGATCATTTGTTTAGAAGGGTCTTTGAGTCAAAGTTACTTACAATAGGAATGATCTCTTCTTCCAGCAATTTTTTACCATTTCAGTGACTGTAGATGTATGTGGTCATGGCTTCCTCAAGGTCCAAACAGCACAAAGTTGACAAGGACCTCCCTCATAGCAGCTGCTTCAAGGAACAAGGCAGAACATTGCTTTGTTCTTGTTTTGGAAACACCCACATGGGTCTTGTTGGTGTTTTGTTGTTGCAGGTGCAAACGCTGTACTACTCAGCAGATCACAAATTGCATGATGGGAGCCTGCTTGAGGGGCAGGCAGAGGTCTGCAGCCCTGAGGATGACCACATCCAGTTTGTGCAGGTACAGGACTGGTTTACAGTCTTCCTCTTACAGTGTGCTGCGTTCACTGCTGTAGAATAGCATGGCTCCCATTCTGTTAACATTCAGGTGGTTTACTGCCAGATATCTATAAACCACCATCTTTATTAGCTGTGTGCGCTGTGGAAGACCTCTCTGAGGTTATGGGCACGAGATGGAATTGAGTTAGTCTTTGGCCACGTGTCTGCATGCATGTACAGTAGAGGTAGGGGGTGAAACTTAGGGCAGTGGTTTGTAGCTGCCTGGTTTGGTTTTGCAGAAGAAACCTCCTCGAGAGAGAGATGAGATGACCTCAGGTGTCTCTGGCAGCCTCTCTCCCACCTCCAACAGCCAGCTCAACAAACATGAATGGAAGTACATTGCCTCAGAGAAGACCACCAGTAAGTATACATCGCTGACTGTCCTCTTGAACTTAAATAATGGATAATCTACCTATTGTGATTTTTTAACTGGGTATCAGGGTTCTGAACCTCCCTGTCCTCTCTGTTCCAGACAACACATACCTGTGTCTGGCTGTTTTGAGAGGCACCCTATGTGTGATCTCTTTGCATGGCCGGAGCAGTCCCCAGAGCTCCCCGTCTGCTACACCCTGCATGCAGAAGAGCCTGAGTTTTGATGCTCAGCCAGAAGAGATGCAAGAGAGACTGCTGAAGCCTATGCATTACGCTCGCTCAGGCCTGGGAACCGCTGAATTGGATGGCAAACTTATTGCTGCAGGTATGCTTGTGTACAATTTGAATAAGTATGCCTATTAGGAAAACTGTTAATGTAAGAACCTTGGCCCAAAAATACAATCAAACTAATTTATTTGGCACTGTTTAGAGCTACAGCTATGGTTGCTTTACACTTTATAAGACAACATAAAGCGAGGACTATCTCACAGCTTCCAACAAGTGTAATAGTCACAACTCCCTAGAACATAATCCAAAGATTTTCTCCCCAATAATCTCCACAGAAAATGTGGCAGATTAAAACTGACAGATTCTTGAGGCCTTGTCATAAATGTAAATGCAAACATTGTAAGACAAACACTGGTGGTGGTGGAGGGTGAGGAGAATAAACACAAAAGTGAAACCACCAAATAGCATTACATAAGGGATATGAGCGAGAACATTGATGTGAAAGGAAACAGAAGGTAGTGTTCAGAATTATTTGTAATAGGTGACTTTATCTAAACTTAACAAATGTATCTTGGATTAGGGAATTTATTAGTTTTTATTTTTATTTTTGTCCAAACCCGCTATCTGTTCAGGTGGCTACAACAGGGAAGAGTGCTTAAGGACTGTGGAGTGTTATGACCCAAAAAAGGACTGCTGGACCTTTATTGCCCCCATGCGCACTCCACGAGCTCGTTTCCAGATGGCTGTGCTAATGGTAGAGTGCACAGTTTCTAAACTAGAAAAAGTTTAGTTCCTAAACTAGCTGCAGTACTAGTGCTGCTATTAGAGCTAATTGAGCTGGTTTCCTCTCAGGGTCAACTGTATGTGATGGGTGGATCCAATGGTCATTCAGATGAGCTGAGCTGTGGAGAGATGTATAACCCCATAGCTGACGAGTGGAGTCAAGTTCCAGAGCTCCGCACCAATCGTTGTAATGCAGGTACCCATCGCTTCCTGTGGTAAAGGTGTAGTCATAACAAGGCTTTGAGGTTTTTTTTTTGTATAGAACCATTCAGTTATGTCCTCTGTTGGTGCTCAATTTTGATCTATTGTGCACAACAAAACAAGTGTTTTCTGTGTTTATGCTGTACTTTGATTCATACGCATACAAAGTGTAGTGTAATTGTTCTTTAAACTTGCTTAAGTGCTCTTATGTAGAAAGGCAGGTGTCTGAGATTGGCTGGATAATCTTGTTTCTTGTCAGGTGTGTGTTCCTTGCAAAACAAGCTTTTTGTGGTGGGTGGATCTGATCCCTGTGGTCAAAAGGGCTTGAAGAATTGCGACTCTTTTGACCCAGTGTCAAAAACTTGGAACAGCTGCGCACCACTGAACATCAGTATGTCAATTTCATTTTTATGTTCACAAATTGATTTGTATTGTAAGATCTTGCTTATCCTCAATGTGTGGTTCTGTGCATTCTGTCTCCTCTGTATTAGGGAGGCACCAAGCAGCCGTGTGTGAACTAGATGGATTTGTGTATGTGATTGGTGGTGCCGAGTCCTGGAACTGCCTGAACTCTGTGGAACGCTACAACCCTGCGAACAACACCTGGACCTTGGTGGCCTCCATGAATGTGGCTCGGCGTGGAGCAGGTGTGGCTGTGGATGAAGGTAAAGGAGGATTTTGAACTTCTAATTACTCAAAATGTACTACTGTATAGGTAAAGTTCCCGTCTGGTACCTTTTAGGCAATGACTTCACTGACTTTAATTGAATTTGCCAAGCTGAGTAATTTTCACCTGCTTACAGGGAAGCTCTTTGTGGTTGGAGGATTTGATGGCTCTCACGCTCTGCGTTGTGTAGAGGTCTATGACCCAGCCAAGAACGAGTGGAGAATGTTGGGAAGCATGACGTCAGCACGTAGCAACGCAGGGATGCTCCTGTTAAATGGCATGCTCTGTGCTGTTGGGGGCTTTGATGGCAATGAGTTTCTCAATACAATGGAGGTGTATAACCCACATATCAACGAGTGGAGCCCTTTCATAGAGGCATTAACTAAGAACTGAAGAGTGCTGGGAGCTTACTAACTCTCCAACTACCAGGCTGTCATTTGTAAGATAATTGTTTTACTGAGGTGCTTCTGTTTGTTTGGGTGTTGAAAATGGGAGGGACAGAAAACTTTGATAGATTATGTCATTGGGTTGCCTAAAGCAACATTTACGCATTTGCATATTGCATAAATAACTGTGTAGATAGATTTGTTTTTTTGTTTGTTTCACTATGAATTCCAGCAATTTGGCGATAGCAGGGTTAATATTTTCAGGATTTTGACAGCTTGCTGCTGTCAATGCAATGCTTAGTCCACCATGAGTAATATGACTTTGATTTAATGTCTTGCACATTGAAGATGAGATTATACATGTAGAGTTGAAAAGCTGTGGACCACTGAATATTTCAATACTCAATACAGGTTGTCATCCTAAGTTAAGAGATGTTTCTTTGGTGGAATGGTATCTTTTGCCTTTTATAGCATTTTTATACAAGACATGTATGTGACCAATTATAAAACTAAAAAGTGCACATTCCAAGTTTACTGAATCTGTGCCACAGGATTAGTTTTACCTGGATGCTTGTATGTGTTTGTTTTTTGCTAGAGAAGCCAATGATGAATGCCATTTTAATACCAATTAATAACACTTCTCATCCAGTTCTGTATTTAACACTTAAAATCTAAATGGACTTTTGTCTTTCTTTTGCTACAAAAGTGATGTAATAATTAATAAAACATTTCAACTTAAGTGAAATTTTGTGTCAAGTCCACTGTGCGTTTATCCCATCCTAAAGTGCAATAGATAACCTGACTGTCAGGGACTTTAACATTCTGATTTCTAGACTTGTAAAAAGCATGTGCAGTGATGTGGAAAATGTGTGTCACCTAAAAATTGTTCCATGCAGGTCACATCCTGCATTAAGCCAGTATTAAGCACAGGCGTAGTGGACGGCACTTTGCCCAGGTGGAATTAGTCTGGGATGTTGGTTAAACTCTTAGCTAGCTGCCAGCCGCTGGGCCACAATTATATGCTCTATTCATGAATAAAATTAGGGCAGTTGTAGTCCCTGATCTCTGTGGTGACATTAGGGCAGGCCACTCTGGGTAAATGGGCCAGTCAATGTTGGTCTGAGATGACAAGACTTGACTGCTTCTTTCATCAGTTGTCAAAGACAGGTCATCTAATCCTATTTAATTTCTAATTATTTTCCTCTCATACTCCAAATGACCTTCTGGGGTGTTGGAATCCACATGCCATCTTTAAGCAGTACAAACCTATTCAACTTAGTCAAATAATGAATTATGTAACATTACCACTGCATGAAGAATGCAAAAATTAATTGTTGTATATGTTCAGCTTGATGCAATAATTCCACAGAGGGTTAGCAGCATGTTAGGCTGTTCACAGTTAACCAAGCATTATGTAATCTGGAACGTTTAAGTAATACAATAATCAAGATTCTAACTACTTATTAAGTGAATGAGGCTTACAGTTGTTCAATGTAAAAAAGAAACGTAATCCATCAAACCCTTTGTGTTGGGCTGTGTATGTCTGTACTTGTATTTGCTTGACTGGTGATTATGTAAGGCTATAGTCATCTTTCATAGTTGTGGTGTCTTACATAATAAAGGCTGTGGCTGGGACTACATTTTAAAACCCTTATAATAATGACATTTGACGTTTTATAATGTTTGCTTTTAGATATAGAGACTGCAAGAGTGTTGTTCTCCTTTGACACTTTTTTGCCTTAATATAACTGCAACTGGCAACTGTGTGATAAACAGGAAATAAGGTTGCACTGTCACAGTTAGACTCTAGAAGATTCGAGGTTAACTATATGCCTCTCTTTAACAGTCTTCAAATATGTTCTTCTGCTCTTTAATGTTGTTACAACAAATCACAAATTATCTTTCAGCAGATATTACTATCATACATTAAAAATGCAATATTCTTTGCATGCTTTACAGGAACACAAGTTCACTATTCAAACAGTCCCACTTTCTGTTATTATAGAATTTGTGTGGGTTACTTGACTGGTATAATCTGACTCTGACAGGGAGTGTAACTGTTTTTGCTAAGCAACTTTAAATACTGGACATACTGTATATGATTGACACATAGAAAAGAATGCCCATGCAGGAAAAGTCAGAAGTAATGCAGAACAGTTTGAGGACAGAGGTCTCTGTTGTCATCATTCACAGAAACTATTTATTATTGAAGTATCTATAGGAAGTGGAGGAAACTAGACAAACAACTGTACAAGTCTGATGTAACATGTATTTTAACAATAAGCACAACTCAAGTCTATATAGAATCATTTTACAGTGTTCAGTTGGAATGTAAGTAAATGGTTAGATGTTTTTAATTTATTTAAAATATGAATCATGCTGTACAGGAAAAAGCACAGATATAATGCCGCTACCCTTGACTGGAGTAACACACAGTTAACAGAAATTGGGCACAGCCTGAAAAACAAGTTTGGAAAAGGAAGAATTATATTGCTGGATGGCAGCAGGCTGAAAAAACAGCATTTTATATAATGTGATTGCACAGTTAAGGTGGATCCTGAATACTGTCCTACAATGGTTTATAATACATGAATGACATGGAGTTTCACTGCAAATTATTCAACTGTGTTGCTAAAGCTGTTAACAGTTCATGTCCCCAGAGCTGCTGGTGAGTCACAGTGCTTCAGGGACTCATTACTTCTCTGTACACTGATGTCCATATCAATGCCCAGAACTGAGATAATATGAATAACAGTTCCCTATATAAACATAAACATAACTATTGTTATGTGTGTGTTTAGTGTTTAATTGGGTGGCCACATATTTTTGGCCATACAGTTTATAAAAGTGAGAGAAATATTCTGAACGATTTCCATTCCGGTTCATTACACCAATGTTTTTGTTTATTGGCTTATTATAATTTTACGTGATAAACTCAAAACTTTCCCTTGAATGAAACACAAAAGGCAAGTGTATTAAGAACAAATCAAAAGCACAACATCATATGTCACACTGGGAAACAATCTTGCTATAAAGATATGTGCCAGCATTCCACCTGCATGTCATAAATCACATTCACACAGCGACACAAGCATGGCAGCACAGATGACAAGATAAACTCTCAGATTTCTGGAAAAGCACCATGTGTGTGTACGTGTAGCGCGTGATCTGCTTGAAAACAGGCTTGAGGCAATCTCATGTGCTCTTTGTGTGGCACACACAACATTCCTCTGCAGAGTCCTGATCTTGGAGGCACTTGTTCAAAAACACCTTGTAGCAGCAGCACACCATAAAAATTGTGCCAAATGCTGAAATAGTGGCACGGTGCCCAGGCTCTCAGATTTATCCAATGAGTTTCTATCACTCCCAAAACAAAGAAAGTGTTGGAGAGCATTCATTTAAAGGGCACCAATCACAACACAGTACATTTTGTACTTTCAGCTCATTGGCTAAAAAGTTATTTTCAGTACAGAGTGACACTTTAACAACAACAAGGGCTTTGTGGTTTGATCATGAAGAATGTGTTTGCATGTGCTTAACCACTTACCACAACACTAGCACATAGTAAACAAAACAGCTGGTTAAGATACATGATAAAATACTTGAGGATAGATGGTAGCAGATTTGTGTCCTTCAAATGCAGGGATGGTTTAATCACACAGGATCAAAGAGTTAATGTTGTTTACAGTTTTCATCAGCTGTGGTGTGTATCACAGAAGCATTTCCCGACGCTCCCTGTTCCAAACACTGGAGACAAACATTAGGAACCTAAAGTGCTGATTTGTTTTGCTGATGATGTAAGCTGAATACAGTCTTTTCAGACTGTTCTTAAATGGTGTCATCACACTCTACAAAATGCTGTGGTATTTTAACCCAGAACACTCGGTTGAGTCTGTTGGGTTTTTTTTGTTGGGTTTAATTTTTACACACCTTCAGGCATTTTCAAGTTTCTGGTTTTTGGGTTAAATCTGCTGGGATTTAATTTGAAGTCTTCTGGCAGAGCCACAGAGCAGTAGTTTCCGAACAGCAGCCACAAAGTTAATGTTAGGGTGAAGCTTATCGCTCACAGGGCTGGGGATAGTAAATTGTCTCTAAATGCTGTCCCAAAATTGTTATCCTGAAATAGCTTTCCTAAAATTGCTGGCCTGGCACTGCTGTCCTGACATTGCTGTCCCAGAACTGTTATTCTGAATTATTGCCGGAATACACTATAAATCACTATAAAAATCACTGCATTCAAATAATATATCAGCCTGGTATTACAACACATGCACACTTCACTTCATGCTAAACATCTGCAAAAGTAAGTTTATAAAGCTTTTAATTATAAAACAATAGATTGTATTTTTCATGCATTTGGTGCAAAAATTTGTGAAACATGTCCATTGATAAAGTGATAAACAGCACCTCTGTGAACCTGAATTCATAAATGTTTGGATTAAGTGTTCAGATATGTCTTGGGGCCACTGTACATTATGTCAATACAAAGGTACATGCCCACACACAAACACACAATGCACCCAAACACCCAATTCTGTCTTATTGCATCTATAGAACTGTTTACATGATTTCACTTGTCACCTCAAACTTACAAACTTGTCCTAAGGAGACCTGCCTTTAACTTAGGATTCATGAAAAAACTGACTCATCTCTTAAATGACAACCCGAAGGCTGACAAATGATCTTTTCATGTGTGAAAAATATTCCAAGTTGCCCTAAGCGTTGTGAGATTATATATGTAAACTGTGAGAGGCTTTTACTAATGTATGGGTCATCTTTGATGTGGGAGGCTATGGTTTTTGATCTCTTTAAAGCACTGGAGCCCCTGCCATGACCTGACCACAGAGATCGAGTCGCCCTGTGTGTGCGAGTAAAAACACATTTCTGAAACTGCACTGAAGGTCAACTTGCACCCTTGCTGTGAGGCTGTAAAATCCATTACGGCTGCATAACAAACTATGAAGATCTGACATGTAAGAGTCAACACAGTCAGGGAATAGGACTGTACATGTCATGAACCATATGGTCGGTCTCTTTCTTGACATGCATTATAAATGATCTACCCTAGGTAGGGAGGTAACGTGAGGTCAGGTTAATGGGGCACTAGGGATCTCTTAGCTTATGGTACAGGATACTCACAGGAGAAAGAGAGAGACAGAAGTTAAGATGGAGATTTGTGGATGGGAACAGAACAGGACTGTGTGAAATTGCCATTAAATACCAAGGCAATCACGTCTGGCTGGGATTAGGGGCTTTATGCTAGTGTGCAGAGTGTTGTTATCTTTGAACTCTTCCTGTTTTTCAGCAAAAGAGAGTATATATAAAAGAGAGAGTATATAAAAAGTTTGCTTTTATTTTTAACACTATTATTGATGGATTACTGGTGTATGTTTTTCCCACACATAGCAAGCATTGTTCCCAGGGCTACATGGCTTTATCTTTCTGCTGTATCAAATGCTCATAACCTCGAGTGACCTGGAACACTAGCGCCATCTGCTGGGAATCTGTTTCTATCTGACTGTAGTAAATAATTTTGAAAAAAGCTTCGGCATGACAGGAAAGTTGTAACAACAGACTCATAGATACATGCATACGAAGGATTGCATACATTGTGTTTTTATTTTCCAAAGAACTGTATACATTTTTTTTTCAAACAACAACAACTCATATGTATGCCAAGAATGCGAAACTAAAATTACTTCATGCTCTGAAAAGTTTTCCATGTCTTAGATGAAGCTTCTATGAAATATGACTATCAAAAACTGGGTCCATTTTGAAGTACAGCTGTCAGCTTATGTTTTTCAAAAAGTACTGTAATAGCCATAACATTGTAATCAATATACATTTTCCAGGTAGTCATACTATAAAGTGATGTATTTACAATCCAAAACATATTTCAGTTGACCAACACAGTAGTACAGACTAGTGACAGAGTCATGTAAACTATGCCATCACATTATCTGGACACATACTGGTACACAGTGGCAAAATGCAATCGTGTTAGTCAATAAATGTTGCTGCTACAGAAGTGGCGTGTCAAAAAATGCAAACCTCTAAAAGCTTCATGAATGTCATTGGTGTAATTTAATGTTAAAGGACACCACCATTGGCTACAGAGGCCACCTTACGACATCAGCCTAAGTCATTCGTGAAGAAACTTCCTCAAAGCAGTGATGTTATTTGTTGCAGACTAACATTTTGGTTTGTTGAAGGCAGTGTCAAAATCCTCTTGACTCAAAAGGACTAAACGTGTAACAATGAAATGATTGTGTCAACTGAAGGGGGGGGAATGAATCCACACTGGTTTGACTCCCATGGCCCACCCGCCCAATTCCGACCGGTCGACCCTTGTCTCGTTTCCATACAAAAAGACAAATATAAAACAACTCAAAGCAGCCACAGTTATTGAAGAGCCAGAGCTCCAAAGACTAGTAAACTCCAGACAAGGAGGAATAGTGAGAGGATAAAGGGAAGAAGAAGAGAGAAGATGAACCATCAGTCCTGGGCTTTTTTGGGCCCTCATGTCTTGCTGTATTTATTTGTGCTCCTTTGTTGGGGCGAAGTACAACTCCATAGGCTTGTTGACTTTCCAATACTTCTCGCTCACCAGCTCCAGAGAGAAGGAACCATTTAGAACCTATGAGGAAAAAAAGTGACACCGTCATACATAAGAAATGTATATGCACATTCTACTGGCTAAAAGGACGCATGTTATGGTATCTGGAAGGTGTCTGATAACAGATATTGTCATGGGGATCAGATATATATTTTTATTTATATATTATTTAAATATTATTTCAATATCTGGATCAAAATATGTGATATATGCTTTTATCCAAAGCAACTCACAGTGCATTTGGAGTATACATTTCACTTTTGCATTTCCTGGTATTCAAAGCCATGACTTTGTGGTTGCTAGCACTATGCTCTACCAACTGAGCTACAGGAACACATGTACTCACCTACATTTATTCCCACTGGACTACAGTTTTTTGTGCGATTTTATTCTTGGCTTGATCCGAGTTTAAACTTTTAGACATTTTCTTTAGAAATAATTTGCTAGCGTTTTCACCTTCCGACAGTCTGAACTGTGGTCGGTCTTCTTTTACTTTTTTATTAGAGTAAGTTCTCCCACCCCGATCCTTAGTAAAATCTGTACCAAACTTACTGTGAACTGGTTGTTGGCTGTGGGGATGTAGATGGTGTACTGTTTCTCACTGGCTGCCTCTACGTTGATGGGGCTTGCCTCTGTGCTCTTGCGCATTTCCTCAAGAGCCAGTCTAACAGCCAGGTATTTGGAGAGGTGGTCCACTGTTGCGTTCCCTGAAGTTTTGATGTATCTGGTGACACATTACAATTGAGATTAATTGCCAAAACAAACCAAAGATCTCTGATGACAACACAACTAGAAATGACAAGTGGAGCTACTATTAAACTAGCCAATCATTAGAGATATCTCACCGTGTCTGTGCGGCGTCTTCTTTCTCCATCAGTGTTGGATGAGGACGAAACACCAGCTCAATCTCACTGGCCCCATCCAGTGCCATGTCTCCTCCTCCGTTTTCTGTGGCATTGTCCATGTCCAGACCCGAGTCGTCAGATGTTTTGGTTCGTTTGATGCTGGGCCCGGCCTCCTGGTTACTGTGGACTGATGCATTGCTGCAGTGTGAACTGTCCCCATTGTCTTCTGCCCCACTGCCATTCTCAATCTGGTGCTTCTTCCCCCGCTGCAGTCTACAGCACCCCCGGTGGTGGAATAGCAGCAACACAGTTACAAAAGCAGATAATAAGGAGAAAATAAACAATCTGCACTGATGTCTTTCGAAAAGTAAAAGATTACCAAATAATTACCTTACAGGAAAACTAGGAAAAGTAAGCAAAGAACTAAAGCCAGACTTTTTAGTAGCAAAATTACGACATTTCTGCATGTGACAATACACAATGACAGATATAATACAAAAGAAGACAGCTAAACTGTTTGTCAGTTGTGGAATTCAAAGTAACATCTATCATCATCTAACCTGTTCATGGCCTGGATTTTAAGGCCTTCTTCAATACTGTGACTGAGTGCCTGCTGGTTGTTGTGCTTGCTAATGCGGGCCAGGACTCTCTCCTGATGGGCCTCATACTCGTCTCTGCTGGGGTAGATCTTACTGATCAGGGCATCAAAGTTGGGATCTGGACGGAGCGAGCGCTTAGACACTAGCTTCTTCCTGCATGTTGGACACTCCTTATTTCTGTGAACAGGACAAAATACAAAAAAATGCAATTAGCACACCACCATTACCATTACAAAGAAATGTACAGTAGAGTCTTCATTTAGGTACATAAATCTTTATAAACAGTTATGACTTGAACTCACCCTGATCTGAGAGCAGTGATAATGCAGTCAGCACAGAAGCGGTGCAGACACTCCTTGGTGGTCATAGTGTTCTTCAGCATGTCCAGACAAATGGGACACATGAGCTCACTGTGCAAGCTGCGTGGGGACACGGCTATCTCCAAACCATCTGTGATGGCTTCCTAGAAGACCACATAGGCACAGAAGCTGCCACTTAACTTAAAATCAGAAGTTTAGTCCATATGAACTAAAATAGACATATGACATTTGTTACCTGTGGCGTTCTCTGTAATTCATAGAGACTAAGCTCCCACGTCTTGCTGAGGGGTTGAACCCCGTTCGTCTGGACTGTCTGTGTCATGTTTATGCACTTGTTCTGTGACAACCAAAAAAACAAGTAATATAAAAATGTAAAAACATTATACAGGAATATATATAAAATCATGACCATACAGAATCAAAACAGCTACAAATACCATTGAAATCCTTCTAAAAATAATTAACTTTCAATTTTAAAGGGTTAAAACAAGTCCAACAGGCAGTTTCATAATCACCCGTCAAATGACAAATAAAAGCATATGTTATGCTCTATGTTGATGTTAACAGACAGCTGATGTGATAATTAAACTCATTAAACATATACGCCTGTTTACTTTAATAGTGTTCAAGAATGAGCTTTTCGGTTAGGATTATCACTATTCACAGCAATAATATCTGTCTAACCCCCTACAAATGCAAACAGAAAGCATATATAACTCTTTGTGTTAAACAACAAACACTGCTTCTGGCTACACATGCAAAGTGTATTTTAAATGACTGCGCATATCCTCCAGCAATACATACATATTAAATAACGCGAAACAAAGTGAAAGGTAATGATATGGTTCAGATGTGAAGGCTTTATCTCCTGCGCTGTCATGAAAACGCAGAAGCAAAGAAGCTAAAGGCTAGCTCTCGCTCTACTAATACACATACTGCATTTACAACCCTTATAACATAACCTTAAAACCGGTTTCGGCGTGCTGGTCACAATATGAAATAATTCGCTTAAGAATAAATCAAACCAGGCATTGGAAAAGCATATAATTTTGTTAAAACGCAGCTGTTTACATACGTACGTTTCAGTGTTGTGGATACTCTTCCCCTACCAGCGCGTTCTGTTGAGCGCAATATGGCGGATTCTATGTGCGCAATGAACTCTGGGAAATGGAGTATGTTTAAAGTAATCGTTTACACGAAAATAAAAATTCTCTAATCGTTTACTCGCCCTCACGTCGTTGAAATTCGTATGACTTTCTTTCCTCCGTGGAGCACAAAACAAGATGTTAGGACAGCGACAGTTTGGGTCACCATACACTTCTCATTAACTTTGACTGCGGAAAACAAAAATACAACATTTTTTTATAAACCATTTTCTTTTTTTTTTCTTTTTATAATTTTTTTATATATTTTTTTTATACAACCTATTTTTTATAAAATATTATAACGACAAGTGTATCATCAATACATGTTATTTAATCGTGTTAAAGGATAACTGAAATTTTGATCATAGCCTTATTATGAAGAAAATACAAGAGGTGAAATTATTATTTATTATTAGTTATTATATTTATCGCCAATAAATCCACTGAGAAAAAAGTCTAGCTGTGTTCTAAATATGAAACCATGTTGTTCGGATGTTGACAGCATTGCGGAGAGGATGAGCGGGCGGCGCTGCAGTTTGAGGAAGTTTGCGATGCTTGAGTCACAGTTTATTTGCGCTCGTCATTATCTGACAGTCAAAATAGTCACTGCGCTTCACAACCGGATCGGACTAACGGGAAAAAGCATCCGCTCGGGATCACTGTGAAAAACCTTTCTGCACAATGGGAGCATCCTCATCCAGTCTTTTGGACGAGAGCAAAATAAGCTACGTAAGAGGTAAAGTAATTTATAATAGCTGACATACTTATGTAACACTATACATGTTTCTTACGTTTACCATTGAAACTAATAGCTAATTCAATTGAATGGTTATTACACTGGTTTGATATTACACACTGTTTCTTATTTAATAGTACTCAGTACAGTTTTAAAGCAACATTAAGCATTTAAATAACTAAAATTCTCTTAAACCAAGACAACTATTGAAGGCAGTGTAAGTGAATAATGAATTATTCTTTTAATAATGAATTAATCCTTTATTAAGCATAATAAAAAGGCATCAGCCATGCTATTGTAGAGCTTATAATGTCATCAGTTTATGTTGCAGTTTCTTGCACAGTACACACCCACCTAGAAAACTGTTTAGCGAAACCGGAACACCCCCACCACACCCTTTATTCCACCCACCTTTACACAATTTACATTTGTGTTTATAATAGTGTTGTGTATTTACCTAAGCAGACAATTAACAATAATTGTAATACTTTTAGTAACTATAGCAAGTTAATAACTTGCTTTATGTGTAACATAGAGACAATAAAGTGTTACCACAATGTTCTTTTTCCCAGAAATGTGTGAATTTGATCATGCATTTTGCCACAATTCAGAGGTCTCTGAATCACTGAGATACTGTCATTGTGAATACACTAAAGGGTGTACGTGATTTCACTGGAATGTCACACACTCTGAGCACATATACTGCAGAGAATTCGTTTCCTTCCCTATGATGGTGAGCACAGCTGTTCCCGCATAATGGGGATTGTTTTGCTCTTATTTCATCTATCCAAAAGGGAGCAGGAAGTACTGGAGCAGAGTGGAAACTCATTCAATTCACTTTATTGTTCAGTGTTCTTGACTGAGTATTTACTCCAACTTGTTTGCTGACTGTATGGCTGTATTGGCTGTAATTGTCTGGCCATATTGTGAATTCCAGACGCCTCTATTTTTCGTAATAGCAGTGACATTAGCAACACCTAATACCCCTGAACAGAATTGCATTGAATTGTGTTGTATTTTGATTAAAGTAAGATGACACCGTTAATTACAATAACTGACATTGTATGACATCACATTTGTGTGGTTCAGCTGGTAAATTATTAGCAGAATCAGTGTCTGGGTTATAAACTGAAACAGAATAGGCTTCAGTCTTGGAGTGAATAACGCCCTTGTGCTCCAAAAACTCAAGTTATTTGCCACGTCCTCTTCGCTTTTTTGGGACCTGGCATGTATTTGTAAAGAGCTGTCCAATGTATACACACACAGGTTAAGTAAGGACTTGGATCACTCTGAGGTTTCTACTTTCATTAGCTAGCTGCATGTTATATTACATTTGTTTTCTGTCCCATAACATTTTAGCTCAGGCAAAGTTTTGTCCATGTCATAAACAGTCATTATGTAGAATGTGTGCATGGTTGAAAACATTAAGAAAAGACATAAGGCAGTATGTTGCGATTTGGGCTGATGTAATGCATATAAAGGCACACAGAATGTGTCCTTAATTATAAAAACTCACTATACACTCCCTCTTTCTCTTAACTTCTCAAATGATGTAATGCTTTTGGCACTATCTTGGATTTATTTGGCTGCGAGGAGCTTGAAGTGGTCTGGGCTCCACTTCACATGTGTTGTAAAATGACCCATATTTTCAGAGTATAGACTAAGTAATGCCATAAACTGTCATGGCCAAAAGTTTATGATCTTGTTTTGTTGCGTTATATAAAAGATTTTTGTGTACCAAATCTCATCAGGCAATATTACAGGAGCAAAAGTGCGGTTATACCGAATTATAAGCACAGCTGTGGTTAAGATATATCAGCCCTGCACTGCAGTTAATTGTGCTGATGTTCAGCATAATGGCATGATTGCAAGTGCGATATTGCTTTTATACAACAGTTCTATATACAGTATACATTTATAAAATAACTTATGTCTCAGCCAAGTGTTTGATACAAGCAGTGAGACATCCCAGTGTTGTTATACACACACTGTATCTACTGTATTTGACTTTATCAGACTCATAAATGAAGTATTGTATAAGTAATTGTAATGACCTGCAGTTTTTTTGAAAACCGTTTTGTATTTCATAGTGTTTATTCATCACAACCTATGTTCAAATCATGACAGAGGTTTGTGGATTGAGAATTCATCTTTTGAAGCTGATGTGATGAGACAGGCATGACAAATGATTTATCCTCAAATATCATGCTTCACAATGGTGTCACTACATCAAGCTTCTCTTGTGTTTTGATGGATTCAGCACAGTTTTAAGCATACTGTCTTTGCTCAGTGAGCTATTTTGGCACTTTGCTAAGGTGTCCTGTTTAAATTGGGTAAATGCCTTTGAAAGGAATAAGATGACACAATTGCGCTCTGTTCTTCAGCTGTTCTGTGTGCTTCTGGCCATATCCTCTTTTACGCCAACCTCTCATTTGAAGATAATTGTAGAATTCTACAATATGGATCTAGTTTCCAGAGCCAGATGTTTGAAAAAAGCTAACCGTGTAGAGCATAGAGCTAGCAAAATAAAGGTCATGGGTTTAATTCCCAGGATTTACACACAGTGATAATATGTAGAAATGTGCAGTACAGTATTGCTTTGGATAAAAGCCAAAATATGCGTAAATATATTTATATTAAATATATTAGCATTATTAGTGTGTGTTTATTAAAGTATATTTTGGTTATATGGCAGTTGGTCTCTTGTTTCCTGTATGTTTTTTCTAAGATGTCACACTGGTTGTGTTCTATTTTACTATATGGTTAACCTCATTCTATTTCTAACAGCTAAAAGTCCTGTAAAACCCGAAAGAAGCATACAGTTCAGATATCCAGCTGAGGTTCATATCAGATATTCTTTGCCACAGACTCAGAACCTGTAGGGTGGCTGTGACTGGAATGGTCATGCTTGTTCACACTTGGTGCAGATGACTCAGACTGCTCACTTCTATCCTTTACTCACCATGTGAAAACCCAACATGTGGGAGGAAGATGTGTGTGGATTTCCATGACAGACACATTCACTTTTAACTCTTTCCATATGGTGAGGTTTAACATTTTTCAACTTTCCCCTTTTGTTTAAAATAGTGTCCAAACATCCTGAAGACATGCAGATTGCCTTATCTCAGTGTCCATTCCAAAACATTCCTACCACATATTGCAGGACATTCCTCACAAATTACGTGCAGAAACTGCCAAGACTGAATGGGTTGGTGTTTTTAAAGGAAATAAACAGATTATACTTATAAATATTAGATTTTTGTGGTTTAGAAAGAAATGAAAGTGCCTGTGCAAAACATTTCACCACTGTGGTTGCCAGGTTGTTACTATGCACTTAAGTGTTCTGAGTGGTTTTTAGTGTGTTGTTAGGCTGTTGCTATGGTGTTCTGGGTGATTGTTAGGTGGTTACTTATTGGCCCAAGTGTAATACGCCCATTTCTATATGACATGAGTCTGTCCTTTATTGTAAGTCTAATGCATGTAACATCACAAAATTGTGGTTTAAAAAAAAACTGGGGTTTGGAAAAGTTTTATAATTTAATAATTTTCAGTGTCTCTGGGTGTTTCTGCTTTTGGGAGGAGTATCAGTGAGAGAATCAGTTCAGCTCTGATGGCATGGGAGGAATAAGAATTTAAGTCTGGGAACCTCTACAGAAAAACACTGAGGCACAGCAAACTGAGAGATCACACCCACACCCTCTGACAGATTCATTTATTATTCTAGTCACACACTGACATACGCACGCACGCACGCACACACGCGCACACACACACACACACACACACAAACTTGCACTTTGAATATTTGTGTCACTATTGGGTTTTCTCCTGAACTGACACTTACACTGGGTCTGTATCTCAGCCACTCAACACCACAGTGTTATGGCTTGTGGGCGTTACAGAAATGTTCCATGGCTTTAGCTGACCGAGGAACACCTCTTCTGACATACAGTGGTTTTCTGAGACCACCAGTAAAATGCTTCAGTTTTTCATTTCTTAATATGACAAATTATAGTTACAGCATAACAATTTGACTTAATTTTAACATTTCAAAATGAACATGAATTTCATGATTTTATAGCATTGGTGTAGTCCCCTTTTTCCAGTGACAGGCTTCAATTAATTCTGGTTCCACAAGTTTACAAAACTAATGATCTGTGTCATCCCAGCAAGATCTGAAAATCAAAAACATTTTAAATGTGAAATGACTTAACATGGTAAATTTAACATAAATGTGCTTAAATGATATATAGTGACCTTAATGCAGAATAATAAATATGTATTATGTTTTTTTAGTTTCATTTAAATGTTTAATAGTTAAAATAAAAGATAAATTAGAATGTTTGGGACACTATTGTACATTACACTGAGTGAGCAGCTTACCACATTATAATTTGGATTCCAAAGTATTATGGATTGCAAAATAATGTAGCTTCCCCTAAGAAGAACTCATAATTGCAGAACCACACACTACCATTTAGTTTGGATTAGAGGAAATAATAGAAAGAGAAAGAGAGAGAGAGAGAATTGATTTGTTAGCTGTGGGTCATCGTCGGGTGTTCCAGGTTACAGATCTCTTATGCAGGCCAAGAGGTGATGGGAAAAGCAGCTATTTCTCAGCTGGACATCCAAACCACTGGACTTGTAACTCTGTTCTGATGTTTTTAAATAACAAAAAAGATGTTGCCAGTCAAAAATTGTAAATTACAATAAAACAAGACAATAAAATGTTAGCTAGTTAAAGGTCTAAATTGTGTCAAAAACTATTTGAGCTACTTTTTACTGAAATAGTTGTTATTGATTGGGATTGATTACAAAATAACCAAGCAACCAGCCAACCAACCATTAACAAGTACTTAAGATTTTATTTTTATTCTTTTTTTAAATAGTTCCTGAAAAATCATTTCGTTAATTTATAGCATGTGTGCCTGAGAAAGCATCTGTTTAATGCAAACACAATATGTTTGCTCATAAATTTCAATCATCATAGGGTCGTTTTGTATCTGTCTGTTAGTTTAAAAGGGTATTCTGCTACATAAATGTGTGTATTGGCAGTGTCTCAGGCAGTCAGCTATCAGATGTAGGACATCATAAAATATGTCCATAATAAAAAATGTAAATACAGTCCCAGTGTACAGACATCTGGAATTACAGGAGATGGAAAGCACTATATGTGAATGATTGGTCCCCACTGAGGTTTAAGGCTTGTATTAAGACAAGGAAAGTCACTTAATTTCACAGCTGCCACGGAAGTTAGAGGGCTTGGGTTAGCAGGAAATGACCTCACTTTACAAATAACACAGCACTGCATAAACACTTTGTTCTACACTTTGACTGTTAGAAAAGAGTCATACAATTTAAAACAGGTGTAACGTTGCGCGACTGTGGCAGTGCAAAGATGAAGAGGTTGTCTCACAAAGCTTCAGTGCTTGATCATGTATATGTTGTCTCCGATCGTAGTTTGAGCCCTCCCAAGAGATTTGCAAGCATTTCTTCCTCCTTTTTCCTGCATCAATGAGAAACACACAGAGAGATTTAGGGCAAAGGATGAGGGACATATAAAACAACAAAATTAAAGTCCCAGACCCCATCTTCTGTCAGGAGATCTGTGATCAGGGGAGACGCTGGACACATAGCTATTTAAAACCATGTTTGTATGGTGGGGGATGAAAGGAGGTTTGAAACCAGAATTATACTACAGATGTGAAGGCAGTGATCCTGCTCTTTGCATTCTGTATTTATGAAAGCCGGTCTGAAACCAGGTCTGCTTAACAGATTATTTGACTAATGTGTCTTCTTGTCTGATTTGTCTGTTTACATATGTTGCAAAATGGCGTTAACATGGTTAAGCAGCTGCTGTTGATAACATAATATTGATTTATTTGTGTATTAGAAATTATGTAACCTTAACACATGCATCTGCTTTTTCTCTCTCTCTTCTTGAAGGCTGAGGGATTATCTGCATCAATACATCCTGCAATTACATGGGACCTGTAATAGGCACCAATTATATTCAATTATGCCAATTACCAAGAAAGGTTCTTTGCTGTACAAATATGCCACCGTCAGTAGTTGCTTGAAAGCTCCTAATCTTAATCAACCACAATTTCTGCATAAGATGAAAGGCTGCAGAGGAAGAACATAAAGATTGTTTGTATTTAAGAGGCTGCAGAGGCTTCCTGGACTGTGTGGCGTATATATCCTGTAAGAAACATTAGGATGCATGTGTCTCTCTTGAGAGTTCTATTGTTTAGTAGTCAGCAAAATTAGATTGATTAAAGCCCCAGATCTCTATGAATGGCGACTTGTTGTACAAACTATTGTTCCCCTGGGAAGAGATCTTGAGTTGCAGCATGTCTCTGTATCTTAGAAGATACAATTTGCTGAGTTTGTCTGAATTTACAATAGCTATGCTCTTAAAAGTCTATGTGGTGCGTGTATCTTCACAAGAATCATTGATAATAGTTTAACCTGCAATTCAATTTACTTACAGTTATATAGCAGCACCCTTTAAAACTAATTTGTTTCAAAGTCTCTAAAGTCTTAAGCAACAGTAATATAAAAATTTGAGAGGCAAAAAAAATCACTTTTTAAATAAGAACATCTGGCCGTGTGTTTTGGCACTTTTGTGACACCACAGTTTTTTAAAGGTAAAGGTTCTTTAGCCTTTAAAACTGTGATAACACTGATACAATAAGTGTGTGAATACATTATTAAACTGCTAGAAAGTGCCAAATGGGTTTTATCCAGGGAAGGGGTGGAGTGTCAGTGGCCGCACACACATTCCCCTTCCAGTCCATGGAGTGAAAGGGGCAGTGGCTTCCTTTAGCAGCTTTACATCACAATAAAGTCCACACATAGCAAAGGTTATGACTGCTCCAGCAAAACAACATGTGGACCAAGACTGTACTCAGTTTCTGGCAATCGAATTTGGCTGCTTGAATGTGGCAATCCCACCCTGCATCCTTTCTGGACCTGCAATGAAGGGCGGCAACAGATGGGATGGGGGTGCTGGTTTATCAGTAGAGCCGTTCATTTTGCCCAATAGCAAGAAACAGGTTCCTGTAGGACCTGTATCTGTGGCCTGAGTTAGGGTTGGGAAATTGGAAAGAACTGACAGATGATTAATATTTGGTAAAGCTGGTTTAAAATAATAATAAATAAATGTATATGTCCACAAGCAGTAGAGAAAACCCCAGCAGAAAATGCAATAGCAGAACATCTAGGAGCTATGAGGTCAGACTTTGAGCAGTTCTACAATATTTTGACATGCAGACCAAAACTCAGTGAATGTCAAAACAACGAGTTTGTGTTAGATCAGTTAGATCATGCACTGGACCTCAACACCCATTCCTGCCAGGAATAGGACTGAACCTAAAACAATTCTGGGACCAGAGACCAGGGTTTTACAACTGAGATCAGTAATGGGAAGTTGTTGGTTTTTTTAGGTGTCTGTTAGCCATATTTTCAACAAACTTTCAACTGCTTGTGGTTCAACTGAGGTAATATTCACCCAAGCAGTGGAAATTGATTTATCAGGCTCACATTGGTTCATACATATGGATCATACACTCTCAGACCACAGATTAACACTTATTGCTCAGAGTAAAAGACCACATTGGCTTAACAGAAGCAGGACTTCACAATAGCTCATCATACAATCACTGTATTATCAGAAACATCATGCTGTAGGACCACTGTAAGAATACAAAGCATCCCTGCTGTTTAATATAGCATGTCTCATTAGAAATGTACACTGTCAATTATATCTGTAGTCAATTATAACTCCATCCAGATAATCAGAATTCTATACTTTTTCTTTGGCAGTGAATAATATTTCCAAGAAAATTCAGAGGATATTTTCCCTTGGAAACTAGGAAATTGGGATCCATGCCTAACAGTTATTGCAGGGGAAGATTAGACTTTGGGTTGTGCAGTGGAATAAGGCTGAAATGGATTCTGTGCC